>DWNE01004135.1:0-15620 GCA_018249875.1 Cecropterus toxeus
AAATGGACATACATATAAACATAGATACATAAATACGTTCGAAAAGGTCAAAAAGTTCTTCGGAACACTCACTTCTAATGCTGGTAGAGAGCTACATTTACCTCAATAAATTTTCAGATGACATAGTAATTAGCTTCCCACAAGCAGTTTTACCGACCAAGAATCTATAAGACTATTTAACTTGGAAACTTTATCAATTTAAAGTTTCGTAAAGAGGGTATCTTTTAAACATTCAATTACTTTGAATTTAGAATTTTATGATTGAAGGTCGGAATTGTTTATAGGGTAGTTACTGTACTTAGTATTTGTAGATACCGATTTGTCGCGGTTCGACTACGGTGGTACCACTTCTTTCTGGTTTAGGAGTGTAGTGTATAGGTGTGTTATACTTTGAAAGCCTATTTTTTAAAATTACATGACATTAAATTACATCAGACTGAAGTAGAGCATCATAGAGCGTCGTCATTTTCATTTGATAAAAATAGTTCGTCCTACCAACTTGTCTGATTTTAAGTTGCTATTTGAGCGTAATCTGAAAATTTGGTAGAAAATGACATGTTTATTAAAGTTTAGCTATTTAGCAAAAATAAAGATTACTTTTTAAAAACATACATATATTGAAAACAATGATTGAAAAACTACAGACTTTAGAAGAACTCGAAATAAACGTAACGCATAACATACCATCAACAAATTGACTTTACATTATTATTATTCATTTAGATTGCACACTGAAAATCACGGGCGTTAATTACACCATAATTTCGAGTGGCACTAACACTAACGTAAACAATCTCGAAATACACCATTAACTAACCGCCGTCTGGATAAATCCACGCACTGCCATTATAAAATTGAAAAAACACTCAGTATTTTCAGTCTCATCTGAACAGGCAATCCTGTTGCCGGTGTATGAATAGTCCTTTAATTGGTCGTCTCATTACTCTTTCAAAGGCGACACCTCATCTATTAATGAATTACGAGGCATTAATAACCCCTGCTTCTTTGAGTCAGTGACAACTCATCATCAAATGGGCTCATTCAAAACAGGATGAAAGGCACGCGCCACGCCATTTTGAACTTATAAACCCATTGCGACGTTTCATTCAAGTAAGCCTGAAACCAAAAGGATGTATTCGATATTTTCATGTTTACACGTAACCTTTCTGAAACGTGAATGGGTTCACGCTGGCGCCTTTTAGGAAAGGATTATGGAGTCATCGCAGACATTCGTTAGTCGAAAGGAATACGTATTTGTTGTACGTTTTCATACCAGACATGAAAAGGCTTGAAAAACCTACGTAAAGACAAATTTTCGTTCGTTGACATATTTAAGGTTATAATGAAATGGGATCACATTAGTACATTTTAAGGTTTAAGTTTTCAAACCAGTTGTGAAGTTTGTGTTGAAAACAAAAGGCTTGCACAAAAACGTAAAAAAAAGATACGTATTCGTCGGTTTTCAACTCTAAATCACTCTTGAAGAATTTTGTGTCTGAAATCTGTTAGTTGCAACATAAACTTTAAAAGAAATATGAAAATATTTTTCCTCGGTTTTCGTTTTCAAACGTTAATCACTTTCAATCAGATTAACATAAATTTCAGCGCTTGTAGTGGTAAATTGAGGCAGGTATCAGACACAGTATTATCCAACGCCATTTCGAAATCTGCTCATGTATTCGCGGTGCAATAGCACTTGAAAAATGATCTCAATTCCTTCATTAGAGCGCATGGCGTTATACTTGGATAAGCTTTGTAAAAAACAATAATTGAGATCCGTCGAGGAAATTAAATTGTACAATTAAATTGTTGATATTTTATTTATTAAGACAATATTTTTTAAACTGAATATAGGCATAGCGTTACGGGGAGACACCAGCAACGGCTGTGGGTAAAAAGGGAAAAGTTAGGGTAGTCTCTGAAATTTTTCGATACCCTATGTTATAGAGGTAGGAACGGGGCGTGATAAATAGACTTAAAATTTTGTTGATATATTGTCCTCCCGTTTGTTGAGGCTGCTAAGAGGACCCTAACTCCAGTAGTTGCTATTTAATATCACTTGCACTGCATAATCGTTTGCGTGATGTGATGTTTGCGTGATAAATTTTAGGAGCATTTGGTTAGGTTAGGTTAGGTTGCTCCGAAATATATTCATCGAACTGTACATGACGATTCCTAGCAGTTTCATCTAATGAATACTCAGTATCCTAATGTAGAGATTGGCCGGCAACTAGTTTGCAAGGCTGGCCACGTCCCAGTAACTTCATTGTCGCGGAGTCGGCTACTGGAACCGAAACCGAAGCGGTTGCTAACCTGCTTACCTGAAAAAAAAGGTCATGTAGATTTAAAACAATTGAAGGTGGTAGAACCGATGTAGTGCGATGAAGTGCCGCCGCCACACCTATTTCTTGTGTGAAGCATTTCTTGCATTTTGGTGGGAGGGTGAAACTTATTTGTAGCAAATCTATGTATTTAAGAAAAACCATCATATTTAGATTTGAATATGAATCTATCACCATCCATCCATAAGAAATCCATAACGACCACTTACTAGTATTCGAACGCGTAATTTGAGTTAAAAAAAGAAAAAAGTAATAAACAAAACCGGAATGACACCTTACTTCATTTCAAATCTTGATATACATACTCCTAGACAAAGACAATAGTTATTATATACGATACCAAGGTAGATATTTTAAAAATCTGAGACCCCAGTAAATCAAGAACAACCATTGTCATCTGAACACAAAGAATTATGTGTGGAATTCTAGCTCCGTTCTTATAACGTATGGTTTCTAGACGCCTAAAGTGCTATCACAATGCCACTGCATTGTCACGTGGGAACGTTTCCATGGTCTATGGATTTACGGGAATGTTATTTCTATGTTTTTTATTATTAAAATAGAGTAATTCTTTAATTATTTAGTGCTGGTTAATGATAAAATTTTAATAAATACGCTAATGATACAATGAACAACAAAAAATGACGTCATAAAAAATAGATATTCCATAAAATTAACCTGAATTGAACTTGAAAATTAACATAGTTTTAATAGTTAAGTAGTTTTAATTCATCGGTTTACGGCTCAATAGATAAACCGATAAAATATGAATTAAAAAGTAAAAAAAAACAGGCTAATAAAAAAAAATTAAAGGGGGAAAAATACGTACCGTATTGACGATGCGAAAAACATTACCATCTTTTGACGTAGGCCGGCAAAAACTCTACGTTACGTTACATTGAGGGAATTTTGGTAAATTTCACTAAAATTTGCAGCATTTTTTTTAATGCTGACGCTTACAGCGTTCAGTGGTCTTCACCTCACTCGTATTTTCTAGGTCTTCTAGATATCTTAGTTGTTGTTGCAAAATAACTTTATATCCGCTACAACAAAGTTTAAAGCGACATATCTCTATATAATAGTTTTCGAGTTAGTATTCATCTCGCTTTCCACATTTATTAGTCGAGTGATAAGGGTGATATCAGTACGTGAAACTTTTGTTCAATTAATTGTACTGGGTTTAGGTATTACATCGCTGCGTCAAGAGATAATCTGTCTAAATGTTACTATTTTCCTGCTCAACTTATTTAGTAATTCGAATGTTTTTTACCACCATACCACTGGATTCCACGTTTGCGCTAATTTAAACCCATTTGGCAAAAAGAAATTCAAAATCGCATATCGTGAGAACCCGTAACATATTAAAATGAATCAATTCCGCGACAATATCAGCTTAAAATCATATAGTTCCGAAAAAGTATAATAGATGGCGCTAAAATAAATAAAGGCAAGCATAGCCACGCCATCAATCAGTTTCACTTGCGCCTATAGATGTTAGATGTTACACATCAAAACTTGCAGATGGTAAAACCCTTCGTGGTTCAATTCCAGAAGTATCTTCATAACACCTGTTTCTTCCTTATAGCAGCTATGTTAAGCGCTGTTATGTGTGCCTTGAAGAGCGTGATAAGAAAGAGACAATATTATTCCAAGCGTTCAAACTTAGTCCTCAAGTTTCGAGCCGTAGCCGATTACATGTGGCTTGACGAACCTTGTGGCAGAGCGGTCACCATACCAGTCTGACAGTGGGTCCCGGGTTCGATCCCCGGCCGGACAGAAATGTGAATGATGAGTTAAGATTTATGTTCTGGGTCTGGGTGTTTGTGTATTCGTCTTTGTGTGTCCATGGCATCCACGACACAGGAGAAAATTCTACTGTGGGGCTATAAGATGAGTTTACATTTATATATAGGTAATCCAATCTGCAGCTGTTTTATGTGAGCAATGTTTATGTTAAAAAAATAGATATAATAAGTTTATTCTGCTACGAAACTAAAGTCAATTTCTTGAATTAAAACACCGCAAAGCTATCCATTTGTTGGTTTTGAAATATATTGGAGCATATTGCGAAAAGTACTCAAGAACTCAATATTGTAGGAGATCAGAGAAAGTTTTGAAGCGTGCAAATATTTAACGAAAGGGCGAATGAGGTTGAAAGCCACTTTATATTATATCTGCTAATAATTTGAACCAAATACCTCAAAGGTAAGCAAAGGGATGGAAGGATTTATTAGAAATTCTTATTCTTTTTGTGTATGGTGCCTCTTTGAACCGTTCGGAGACTCTGATGCCAATAAAGCTATGTGAAGGGTTGAAATTTAGTTATGTTGAAAAATCGTGCTTTTTTACTCGTGAAACAAATATACGTTTTTTAACCGACTGCGCCAAAAGGAGGGTAATGTTTTTCGAGCGTATTTATGCATATTTATATGTGTGTATTTTAAAAAATAGCGCCTAATAATACAGGAAAAAGGAGAGAGAGGAACTTTTTACTATTATGACAATATGGCTATTAAATGAAAGTATAAAAACATCTATCTAAATGTATTATGAACAAAATTTTCATTTTAAGAAGTCGGGTATTTGTTTTAATGTTTTTAACGATGTAACTAGTCAGTTGTTGTAGTAGTTTGTAAGAGTAGAGTAGTAAAGGAACTGATGAAATCGACCTGATGGTAAACGGTCACTTATCAGTTACTGCCTATGGACTTCGGTAACAACTTCTTATAGTGTTCTAACTCAAATTTCAAATTTGCTCCCTTCGGAAGTCTAAGATGACTCGGTAACCACAATTTTTTACCAAAACGCAAGAATTGCTTCACGTAACATCATATGACGCTAATTTTTCATCATTATTTAGTAATTAATGTTTATCTGTTATGCCATTAAGATAATTCCTTTACTTATTTTAGTCCTCTTATCTCCAAAAATAACGAGGAAGCAGATTATCGATTGTGTTAATGGCCGCCATATTATTAGTACCAACAATTGTAGAAATACCTGACATGAATATTGAAATACTCTCATATAGAGTGATATGCCATATTAGACTTAGATGTAGGCTCTATTTTCGCACGTCTAAGCACCATCTAAATCCCATAGCTCATCTGTTAGAGTGTGATGAAGAATGCTGTTTTTGTTGCAGTGCGAGCTTGTGACAATCGCCATGAACGGGGGAGGGATGAAGGGGGGACGTCGGATCCCAACCCCCATGCCGCCTCCGAAGGAAATATTGCATTATCCTAATAGGTAAGCTTTAAGTTTAAGCTCTGCTTTTGATGATAAAGGTTTTCTTAGAGCCGCTGGGAGTTTTCTGTTTGCCTATCGGAAATGTTTATCTTTAAGATGGATCATTATATTATTGTGAAGAAGCTATATGTACCCCATGATTTTATGTGCATTAAAATTGTAAAATAATTTTAAATTGTATTTTAATTTTTTGATTGAGTAAATAGATGTTCAAAGAGATAAAATTACAAGCAGAAAAAAATCGTTAACATTGCACAATTTTCTATTATTGCTTCTTCACAGTCTTCCATTTTTTTTTAATTTACGTATGTATTTATTGTTGTATATAATGTAGTTTAAAGAACGAGAATGAATTGAACAGTAATCACTACTAAATAATTATACTTGTGATGTACGTAAAGATGAAAATCCACGTATATGAATTTTCATCTTTATTATATTAGCATTTTTTGTTGGGTGCGCGGAACAGGTTTGACATCGATTTAAAAATACTTACCGCTTTGATTCAAACACACATTGTTATACTTATTGTCACGTATCTGGTGTTCAACTATCCGTACATATATAGGTAATAAAAACGCAAGTTCTGCGTGTCTGTACATCGTAAATATTAAAAAAAAAACGATTTCTACGCTCATAGCCTTACACTAGGATTTTCTTCTGTGTCGTGGGTACTATGGATACACAAAGGCGAATACAGAAACACCCCAGACCTAGAATATAAACTAAATTCATCATTCAGATGTCTAGATGGTCGGGGAACGAACCCGGGACCAACTGCGTGTCAGACCGGTATGGTGACCACTCCGTCAGGCGGGCCGTCAAGACTCAAGAGTTTGTAAGACTAATAATAAACAATAATAAACTATAAAAACAATGTGTGTCTGTTTGAGTGTGTTTAAGATCGCATGAAACTAAAACTATTGAGTTTATATAAAGAATTGAATATATGTTTATAGCCCATAACTTCAAGTACCATTCAGTCTACATTTCATTAAAATCCATCGTCTCTGTCATAAGTTATTAAAATTCAAAGTCATGTTAAGTATATTTTTTAAATGCGTGTAAAGCCACAGCGCATAGCTAGTTTCACAATTCCTCGATCAAACTCCAAGACATTCCCACTGCTGTCGGCCATCAGCTTATAATTTACGATGTCTTGGACGTGAACAAATGATATGTAATTGATACTCTTGTACCATCAAGGGTATCGCCTACAGCCTTAATTCCTGAAGCACGTGTGTCGATGTTTTGATATCAACACATTTGATAGACGTTGATTAGTGCAAGCGATTTTAGGCCTTATAGCTTATGTTTAGGGTTCAGACAGCTAGGAGACATTTGAAATGACTAAACAGTTTTTGTGTTAGTGATTTCAGTAATTAAATAGTTAAATGCTTACTTCCCGATTCCGTGGTTAAATGGATTTCGACTAAGAATGGAGGTTCAGAGTTCGAGCCTTAGGAAGTGTAAGGTAGAACCAGTGTGTCCATTGGGGAGGTAACATTTACACCTTTTACTGGTGGTAGAACTTCTCGCAGTTCTACTCCGGAAGCACCATTGCCAAACCTCTATTTTATTTATTTTTTATCACATTGAGATAGCAAACGAGCATGCAGTCCTGACGAAAAGTGGTTACTGCGACCAACGGACACCTATGAGTAACTTCATACAGAAAAGGGGTTCTATCTGAAGTCAATAACAGATGCGTTGCTACTCCCGAGGATTGAGATGGTCGCCTCATATATAAATAAGCCGGCAACCCGCCCTTCCTACTAAACACAAGAACTGCTTCACGCTAGGTATAAGTGTGGCGATGGTACCTCCCTGGTCGAACAACAATGATTCTATCACCTTCAAAACCTCTAGACCTCTTTCTGCCTAATAGCAGTGTAATGCTGCTGTGTTCTGGTCTGAACGGTGTGGTGTGTGGTAAGTGAGATATACTTATCCGAGGCGTTCTAACTAAGTCCTCAAAGGTAGCAACGCATCTGACCTCAGGTAAGACTCTGATCTTACTTCAGGTTGCTTACAGATGTCCATCAGTGGTAGTGGCCTCTTACCATCAGGAAGACTGCATGCTCGTTCTTCTTCCATGTTACGTAAAAAACACATATTTCCAGCATGTAGCAGTACATGTTTTCGTTCGAAGGGTGTAGATACCGGCGGATTTAAATATGAAGTGTTCATCTTAGTTTTATATCCTTAAAAGTGATGCATGTGTGATGGGTTTTAGATTAAAGAACTCTGTTATGAAAAACCTATTTAAAGTTGGTTTCAGATGGTATAAGCCGTATTGACGATCAGATGGACGGCGGGGTAGATTAATTTTACTACTTTAATTTTATAAAAAAACAACATTAGTTTATTATAAATCCATAATTTTTTACTTATTGTGAGCATTTGTTTGTTTTAGCATCTTGAGCATTTTGGGGTTATTTTTCGCACCCTCTTATTTGTTCAGCAAATACCTATAGTAGGACTTTTGGTTTGACCACATATATATATCGTTCATGTCGGTGTTTATCTCATTATAACTAGTATTAAACAAAGTTGTGGTCAGAAACATGTAGTAACAAAAATAAATGAGAAGTCACACCCAAGCTCCTTGGACGACAGTAACCACTTATCTACTAAATCGCATGTTCGGTTACCACTTTAATGCTCGCAAAACTTTAATTAAAAGCAGCGTTGTAAAAGGCTTCTCCGTAAATAAAAGCGATATCAAAAATGGACGACTAGACTTCATAAAAATATAGCATCGCACGAGCTGAAAGCTAAAAGCTCGGCCATTTTATCATCGCTTTAAAAATTCACGCCGGCTATAAACCCCGGAGTTTAGCGTAGCGCCCGGTTGTTACATCACTAGATTGTGATGCTGCTTTTCAATAAAATAGCTACGGCCGAAACCTACCTCGCGAATCACAAAACACATCCGGGCTGGAGCTATGAGCCTGTGCACAGTGCAATCGAGGCGATAACGTATTAGAAAGATTGCTATACAGTCATATATATTTATTCGGGTAAATAATAATCTTAAATTTTAATACTACAACAAGTATTTTTATCTAAAAATGTTTTTTTTACGCCTTCTGCACTCATAGCCCCACACTAGGATTGTCTCCTGTGTCGTGGGTGCCATGGACACACAAACACGAATACACAAACACTCAGACCCAGAAATGGGATCTAAACTCATCATTCATATTTCTGTCTGGCCGGGAATCGAACCCGGGACCCATTGTGCGTCAGACCGGTATGGTGACCGCTCGACCACTCGGGTCGTCCTTTATAATAGAGAAGAACCGAACATGCACTTTACCTGATGGTAAGTAGCCACTGCCATCCATGGACATCTATTACCAACCCCAGAAAAAAACACAGTCCTTTCTAAGGCTGGCTACGGATAGGTCTAAGATGGTCGCCTCAAACGAAAGTGAGCCGTCAAGCATACACTTCTAACGAAACGCAAGAACTGCTTGCGTGTGTGTAATCATTACAAATCTTACTTGTGAGGATATTTTTGCGTTTTCTCTTTCACACAGAAACAACTATAGGTAGTTTATTACCCTTTTTTATTGTATCGAGGAGGAAAACCTTCAAAAGGTACCCGACGCTGTGGGGGACACGCTGGGTTATATGGGATTTTTACCGCACTAAAAACCCCTCGGTGGCCGTCCTCAGTGCTGTGTGGAGGACTCCGAGATCTCCAACGGAACGCAACCGGCATGCAATCAGACATGCCACCGTTCTTCCCGGGGTCGTACGGCTACCACCCGCAACCCGGGAAGCCCACTTTCAGTCGCGTCTTACGACAGGCAGGGGATACCGTAGCCCTATTCTGGTCCCGGATCTACAGAGACGGGTAAATTATAACCTAGATTAACTCATAGGATACATTACCATGGTAGACGTGACTGAGCCGCGGGAATAGCAAAGTCCAAAATTAACTTGCAATATGGGTTAAGGCATCATACTTAAATATTACTTACTAACATAATAGTGATATAATGTAATTCATATAAGATTTATGTTTTTACCTATGTTTAATATTAAAAGTTTTATCTTCGCTTTTACCCTCAGTGTGCACATACCTAACAAAACATACGTACACCCGACAACACATGTTACCTATCAGGGATGCATCTGTTCGCTGTTTTCGTATGACGTGATGCGAATGAGGATGGATATTGATTGGTCTAGTGTATTAAACGCACGTTCGTTCATCGAAAATGGTACAGCGTTAGCTTAATCGCTTATATGAATCGATTATGTATTAGCAAATGTATTAAACATAGCGTAAAGACAGGTGCCAAGATTTGTTATCTTGGATTGGCACTTGGATATATTAACATGAAGTAAGTAAAGTTTCAAATCCGGTTGTTAAAATTGTCACGTGTTTTGTCCTAGGATTCCTAGAGTATAGAAAATTAGTTGAAAGCGTGTATATATTTTTGTATTATAGTAAACAAATACATGACTTGAAATAATGATACAATTAAACATGGGCGGATGACTCTGCAAAACCAAAATTTGATAGCTACTCTGTATTTATTTTGTGAAAAATATAAAAGGAAGCCTTATATTATTAATTCTATAGCGTTCTGTTATTTTGTTATTACTGGTAATGTTTAATTGGATTATATGAAACCAGACGGTTTTGTTAGGTAAGAAATATAAGCTCTATAAGCTCTTAGTACTGTTTACGCTTAAAATCAGTGTAAACAGAAAAAGTTTTAAAATTGGCCAAGCGCGAATTGGATTCGCAGGCGAAGGGTTCCGTAGCATTATCATTCACCAATCTTGAAGAGAAAATATGGCTCTGTTGTAAAAATAATGAATAAAGTTGAACAGTTTGATAACTAGCAACCAAGTTTGTTTTTCATAGTGTTTAAATGAATTACAAAGTTATGTTATGCGGTTTTTGAAAAAGTAGTATATCTCAATCAAAACTGTCAGCTTTATCTTGCTCGAACCAATTTTCGTTGAAAGTTTTTTTTGTCATCTACAACATATGATTTATCCAGATTTTTCACTTTCTTAGTTTAAAAGTTAGAGGGGGGGGGGACACATTTTACCGCTTTAAAGTTCTAGTAAAACTTATCTCTCAAACAATTGAATTTGAGAAAAAATGGGTTTAGAAACCTCAACGTCATTTTTGAAGACCTTTCTATAAATACCCTACACGTGTGGGTAAGATTTAAGAAAAACATGAGTTTCAGTTTCATGTATGGGCAGCCCCCATAAATTTAATATATTTTTTTATTTTTGTTCATAATTCGGAAAGCAGTTAACAGAATACACTTACCTACCAAGTTTTAACTCTATAGTCTTAATAGTTTCCGAATAAAATGGATGTGACATACGGACAGACGGACGGACAGACAGACATGACGAATCTAAAAGGGTTCCGATTTTTGCCATTTGGCTACGGAACCCTTAAAAAAAATGCACTGCCACCCATGGACACCTGTAATCAATCCTACACAGAACAGAGGTTGCACCTGAAGTCAATTACAGATCCGTTGCCACTACTGAGCGCTAAAATTGTCGCCTCCTATTTAGGTCAGTCGGCATTCACTCACTTTCAACTAAACGCATGAACTGTTTCATGTTAGTATCGTACTCGTTCTACTATTTTAAAAGACTGCTTAAAATAGTGGCCTTTTGCCAAAGGGAGATCTCCCGCCAGGCTTGGTGATCATGTCTGGGGAGTGGCCGTGCTCCGACAGTCTCTGTTCGGAACTTGTATAAGCAGGATGTTGAGAAAACTCCGATAGCGTGATTCAGAATACGGTGACGTCATCTCTTGATAAGTAGCAGGGGGTCGCCACAGCCTCATTAATGTCTATTACCTACCAAAGATAAATCTTATTACGTCGAATAGATACCTACATATGCGTTACTACTAAGGACTACGTTTCGACGCCTTTCAAAATCTCTGACTTGCTATCCCTCCTACAAAAAACCGTTTATTACCAGTTTTATGTCAAAAACCATGCTCAATGGTACTTCGTCTCAATGCTGAGCCCAGATCTTTTAGATCTCAGAGACATAACCTCAGACATGTATAAATATTTCTACACGACGATTTTCTTACCGTTAAAAGAAGTGACCATTTGTTACAAAAAACAGAGGTGGGATTCGAACCACGAACCTGTAGCGTAGGAAGCCGAAAACCACTAAGTAATATCACTCATAAACTCGTCGTATCTCGGAGAACTAAGTCTAAACGAAACCTTAGAAATTAATTATACTCAAGGCAAAACTTACATTACACACCATCTTTGTTAACAGTGTATATACTCGTACATATATATGTACCTATCTTTGTCTTAGTAAAGGGGTTTCTGTCCCCATTGACATTCAGACCGACATGCGTAACTAAATGCCTTTATGTCCGATTGAAACGGTGTCAAAGGGGTAGACACAATGGTTTGATGGGGTGGCGAACATAATACATTAGATCGTTATAGAAATGGGTGCCGTTTCAATAAGGCATGTGTACTGACTGCGTCCTGGAACTGACAGTTATTATAAGGAATTTGTGGTTTGACTTTGGTGGCAATATAGTCTTATTCAATTTGTTCTAATAATATGAAACAAGGACCCGCGTGGCCCAGTGGTCATACCAGCCTAACAAGCAGTGGGTTTCGGGTTCGATCCTCAAATGTCTGCATCTGAATAATGAATTTAGATTTCTGTTCTGGGTCTTGGTGTTTGTGTATTCGTCTTTGTGTGTGTTCGTGGTACCTACGACACAGGATAAAATTCTAGTGTTATCCTAGGACTATGATAGTAGCAAGCGTCAAAAGGGTGTCAAAGTAAGTCTAAATAACTTCCCCTATAAATGACAGATAGCACAGGACTATATTGCTACATTTTTTTAAACATTAAACTATTTACTCTTTGTGAGTTGCATAAAATGTCCTTCATAAATATTTACATTTTATTTATATTGTTTGAAATGTATACCACATTTTTCGGCGCACTGTGAGGCTTCCTATTTTAGTAGGTACCTATTATTAGTAACATTCACACAAAAATGTACAAGTGTTATTTATCCTTATTTTTTTATACACTTTTATTAATATAAGTAGCCGTTAGTAAGAAATATTACCTTAAGATCGATGAATTGAAGACCTTCCGCAATTCGATACTAGATGGCGTTACTCGTCGCTATCTAGACTTACACTCACTTTGTAGAATGAATAAATAGTTTTGTTTAAAGTGCAGAAGTTTTTATTTTTATGCAATGGACTCTAAGAAGTAGAAATATTATCATACTATGTTTTAATATATATATTTAATTGATGTAGCCAAGCGCATAATTTTATAGATCACAATGTTTATGTTTTTAGTACTAACAGCTGTAACGAGATGTCGCTAGTAGTACTATTGAAATGGTGATAATTTTATTGATATTCTATTAAAATACTTAAATATAAATTAATTTTTGCCGTGTTGCAAATAAATACCCTCACATAATAATAGGTAATTTTGAAGATAACACTTATCTAAATCAACATGGTAGAACTCTATCTATGTGGATCGACCCCAAAAGAACCACCACTACACCTATTTTGCCTAATAACATCAGTTTGCATTACTGTGTTCTGATCCGAAGTGTGGCCACTTACCATCGAGTGGATTGAGTGCTCGTTTGCTACTTCCATATTATAAAAATAATAATTAGACGCTTTTTACACTCATAGTAATAGACGAATACACAAACACCCAGACCCAGGACAGAAATCCAAACTCATTATTCACATTTCTGTATGACTGGGGATCGAACCCGGAACCCACTGCGTGGTAGACCGGTATGGTGAACGCACCGCCACGCGGGTCATCATAAAAACTAATTACACTTTAACAGTATTTTAAACCAAGTTCACAAAAAAAATTACAGTACTTGTTTATAATTACGTATTTTACATAAGCCAATCCAGATTGACTTATCATATATAAATACAGCTCCCTAACCCATCTAATTTAGTCCCGGAAATGATTTCTCGAAGGCCGTTCGAGGGAATCGTTCGCTTTTAAGTCCGCCCTCTTCCCTATTTTCCTTGTGCTTATTAATTGAGTGCAGATTATTATTGTTATTGAATTTTCAGATTAAGCTCCCCTTTGTTTGAGATTTGCTCAAATCGACCGCTTTCCTTAGTACTAACGGAAAGAAGATTATTTGACAAGAGCCGTGCAAAAATTTAGTATAAAATAAATGTAGAATGTTTACTACTACTTCGGTTTTTTTTATTCTATGATAGGGGCAAACGAGCATGCAGTCCACCTGACGGTAAGTGGCTGCTGCTGGTTATAGACAACCCGCGTGGCGGAGCGGTCACCATGCCGGTCTGACGCGTGCTCCCGGGTTCGATCCCCGGCCAGACAGACATATGAATGTTGAATTTAGATGTCCGTTCTGTCTCTGGGTGTTTATGAATTCGTCTTTGTGTGTTTACATTGTACCCACAACACAGGACAAAATCATAGTGTGGGGCTATGTGTAGAAAGCGTGTTTTTTTAAATAAAAAATAGACATCTGTTATCAACCCTAGATAATATCAGAGTCTTATCTGATGTTAGCCACAGACGCGTGGCTACTCCTGAGGACTAAGTTGGAACGTGTCGTATAAGTATACACACACACCCAGACCCAATGTACTTCGACCGGGAAAGTACCACCGCCACGCCTATTTCTAATGTGAAGTGCAGTTCTTGCGTTTCAGTGGAAGGGTGTGGTTGCCGGCTCACTTTTATATGAGGCGACCATCTCAGTCACCGGGAGTAGCAACGCATTTGTGGTCGACTTCAAGTAGAATCCCTGTTCTATACGAAGTTGCTTACAAATGTCCATGTACAGCACTAGCCACTTACCATCAGGTGGGCTGCATGCTCGTTTGCTATTTCATATTAATAAAAAAAGCATGTGTGCCTTAACACTATCTATAGTTCAAGACATAACAGCGTTCAATACTGCATTTTTAGGCAAAAATAGATGTGGCGTTATCGGCGTCGTTAGATTTCGTAGATAGATTTTATATTATCATTGAACCCTATGTGGTTGTACATAGGGTTTAAGTATATAAATCTATCAAAAAATTCATGGTATAAAAATACTAATAAAATATGATTTTATAACTTCCGATACTTTGTTTAATGCTTCAAATTGTGATAAAAACGATAGGTTTAATCTCACAAACCATTATGGGTTATGAAATGTACATCATTAAGACACCTACATATCAAAGGTTCTCAATATCAAGAGCATCTGGATAGCTGGAAGTAAGGACTCAGGTTAATGATCAATTAGGAAATCTAAGAGGCGTAACGCATCTGCCGTGTCCTAGGTTCTAATCCCGCGGGCAATACGCAACTTAGCCACATGTCCTTACATCTGCTTGTCATAAATACGCATATAAATAGGGCTGTCAGATTGTATGATTAGATACAAAAGTATAGATGTAATGAAAAGAAATAATGCATACCAAAATATGTTTTGCGTTTCGTGCCAGATCTTCTCGAGTTCAATTAATGTTTTGATCCGACAGTAGAATAAAAATATTCTTTGTAAGACCTGTTTTAGTTTAGAAAATACTAGTTAGCTAAAAGTGATTTTTGAAGAAAAGCTACTTGCGTATATGAATACAAGTTAAAATCATTTAATATAATAATTAAAGGATCTTCATTTTTTGGCAAAAGCAATTTTTTTCTTTAATTGAATATTTATCATTTGAAAAGTAGTATAACATATATATGTGCAGTGTGGTGTTGAATAGAACTACTCTCTCTCTTTCCTTGGCAACTGAGGAACAAAATTCAGAAGATGGTCAGCAACGTCACCTGTTTATCATTCACCCTTTTTTTTTGAACCTAAACCTAACAATAAGGCAAATGGACTGCCTGATAGTAAGTAATCACCGTCGCCTATGGACATTTGCAACAACAGGGGAGTCGCCAATGCATCGCCGGCTTTGAAGGAGAACTCTTTTCACACCTTTTTTGAAGAGCCCCATGTCATAG
>DWNE01004136.1:0-15619 GCA_018249875.1 Cecropterus toxeus
TCCCCACGCGATGGCGCTGTTTCGTGTAGTTAACTGATGACTCTATACCCTATATATAAGTTACTCTATGATTTACACCTAGTGATGACAATGACAGATAATTGTCTTGCTGATAGTTGTCAGAACGACGGATAAGTGACGTTTAAAAACTGTTTTATTTTTGTTTTCATGACCTTCTTGTCTTTTAGCCTTACTTATCTTTCTTAACAGACAAAATAATTATATTTAATTATTATTGATAATAATAAAATGTGTATTATTTTGTTTTATAATGTATATTGCTAAAGTAAAAAATAAACTTATATGTAGAAAGAAAATATTCAAATATAAAAGATACGTTAATTCGTTGGTCGAAGTATGTGCTAGTAAAAAAGTTGGCCGCGATTTAATAATGTTAGGTTAGACAGCGCCAAGCCAAAGCTCGAAGAATATTTTAAATAAAAACACATTATTCGATTTGTATATCACTGTCATATTACAAAGTATCTGTCACTGTCATTAGTGTCATTTACCGGCAACGGATTACAATTCGTGCGGCCGGTCCGGCCACCCAATAGCACGAGTGAGCGAGAGGGCTTACTCGACTGTTGCTATTGCTTACTTGTTCTTCTTATTCATATTCCCTTCAGTCTTGTTTTACCTTCGAAAGGTGTGATATGTGTCGAATATTGTAGCATGACTTTTCTACAACTAACTTCGATAAAGTCAGTTAAATAGTTATAATTATTAGAACTGTTATTCAATATGAACAGATTCAAGTCAAAAGATGTGTAGTGAATGAACTGTGACGATATCGTTTGAATTTCGGAGTTGCAAAATTTTCGATTCTTGGAAAGTTGGATTTATCATCTTCAGTTCGGTGAGTAATTCCTTTCCTTAATACGATTTTTGTACAATACGATGTCATTGCTACAAAGATAATATCAAGTGTAATAAAGTTTATATAAATGTCAATTTAATATTGTTTTTAAATATAAGCGTTCAAATTCAAAGTACAACTTTTCCTAAGAAAGCATAATTTTACGCATGGCATGTTTCTGCAATTCATAGTAAAAGAAATTTTTGTCCATGTACAATTTTACAATGTATTTTTTTTCGCCCATCATGCAAAATTCGGGATTTTATTTTACAATAATTAAGTAATAACTTGAGTAGTAAAAAAAATTCAAATGTCAGAATATTTTATTAAATTAAATTAAATATATTGATTGAAGTGTGAAGTGTTTCTGTTCTAACTATACTAGCCACACTACCTGGTAGGGTGGCCAAATTTTTGAACATATGCCAAGAGAGAAGTCCAGAATATATAGTCTGTTTATCACCGAAGAACAAGGAAGGTCCTCCTACTAAAGAGTGGTCCGGACTCTCTAAGACCCCCACCATCCCCTAATACAACCCCACGCGCAACAGTATCATCAGACATTTACTCTCTGGTTTGAAAGAATGGATTAGGTATGACATCACTTTCATTGTGAGTTTATTATTATAGTATGAAAATATTAAATGAGTATGCAGTCCACCTGATAGTAAGTGGACTGCAGTCCATCTAATCAAACCCAGATAAGACAGTCTTACAGAAGACAGTCTTACGGAAACTAAGTTGGGGGCATTGGTTATCTCACTTACCACATGATATAGAGGTGAGCCACAATGCATTGCTACCCTTGAAGACTAAGTTGGAGGCATCGGTTATCTCCCTTACCACATGAAATCTCAGGAAACATGGATATTTATGATGTTTTTACATTATACATATGTATAATTTCTAGTTTGCTCATAATATTTTTGCATAGTCAGAGATTTATGAATTTGGAAATGTTTTATAAATTCCGTAATATTTTAAGTAAAACAGTCTTTTTAGAAAATAAAGGGAATCTAATATTAATACCAGAAAATAGATAGCCCAAATCACTCATGCATTAATATATATAATAATATAATAGACTCTGATGAAAAGTAATAATTGCATACCTATTATGAGCTCAGAATCTTAAGGTTTTATGTGTGTTGCGAAAAAACGATTTTTATAAGCCAGCAATGCTTTGATAATTCTTTTTAGAACTTTTCCATACAGTAAATTGTCTACCCAAATTTATTTATTTGAAATTCAAATTATTTTTGGAATCCTTTAATTTCTAATGATGTAATCATTCAATTTCTAATGATATATTATTGAGAAGTTAATTATGTTTATTAGTAAAATATAATCAAGACCGCAAGCTTATATAATAAAGTTATATTATTCTTAAAATCAATTAAACTACCTATAACAGATTACTACAATTAAATTATGTTGTTCTTATTTATAAAATTAACTAGTAAAATTATACAATATAAATTGTATTAATTAATTATAAAATTATACATTATTCGAAAAATACATGCTCATATAGATTTTGTAAAAAAATGAGAAATGTCGATTTCTATTCAGAACAATTTAATATAAATTATATTCTATTATTCTATGATTAAATATTAAAATTTATCATTTATAGTCCATTCTTGAAATCTAAACCGTTATTTGCTATTTTGATGATTATTCAGGTGTGACGTCACTAGGATAGTGAAAATTGATTACTTGTTATTACAATGTTTACTATCGAAATAATATCACAACCTGAACACCATGGCCTCTTAACTATGTTTTCGCGCAAATTAAAGTACGTGCACATAGCGATCACGAAGTTAATTTTTAAAATTAAGTTACTATCACTTTAAGAATAACTCTAAACATACCACAAAAGGCCGTAAAACTTCATAAACTTACGAGGATTTTAAAGCCGACCTACAACATATAAAAAAAAAACAATAACAATAATAAAATTACAATATTCAACTAAATTGATTTCTTCGAAACCACTTAACAGGTAATTATTTTAATTAAACACCAACACACCATAAGGTGCATAGTGTTTAATGACATGCACCTACAACTATTTTGCATTGCGTTGCAGTTCAACTCTAAGTGCACTTACGCTAACGATAATTTTCAATATGTTTTAAGCTGTTATTACCTACGCAGTCGGCTCGTAAAACATTATCCTTCTTCTGATTCAGTCGGGTAAATATGAAAAATCGTTAATCGACATTTACGATCGAGCTTCATGACTAATTATATAGAAATGTAAAGTAGAAATGATTAAGTAGTTTGTCCGGTCTTATTGATTAAGAGCTTTTCACCGCAGCTCTGTCTGTTCGGGTTATGTACCAAATAAAAACATTTCTATGTTAATCCAGACAATAAACTATCTGATTCTGTTTACCACAGAAGTTTCCGTGAGTAAAAAATATATACGTACATACATTCTCACAAACTTTCGCATTTATAATATTAGTAACATTCTATCGGTACATCTCGGTGGAACCATAAGTCATTCGATGTAGTGTAGCGTGAATATCGAAGTTGCGCGGAGAAACTACAAACTTGCGAGATTTTTTACGCGTTCACGGACTCAGCGGCGTGGTAATTAGTGCGTTAATCGCCCTAGCGCGGTGCACAGTTGATGCAACTGCGTTTCCGAGAAGTCGATCAACGCAGCTCGCGGGGGGAGCGGCAAATTGCCGTCAGATATGTATGCCGCTTGTCGGTAATTGCAAAAATCACTCGACTCGCCGCGGAACAAGATTGTGCTCCTCCTTGTGTTACAAGTGAGCGCTGACAACTGTCGACATGAATAGCAGGAAAGACATACCCGCTGGGCAACTCTCCACACCTACACGGCAACTATCAACACACATGCATTACTTCAAACCAGACTTTACATTGCTTTGATTGCTGCGAGACGACCGGCCCTTTATGTAGCGTTTTCAATCGCATGTACCTCAAGTTTACTTTTGTCTTAAGTTGTCCCTTTACTAAGTAATATCATACTAATGTTATAAAGCTGAAGAGTTTGTTTGTTTGTTTGGTTGAACGCGTTAATCTCAGGAACTACTGGTTCGAATTGATAAATATTTATGTGTTGAATAATCCATTTATTGAGGAAGTCTATAGGCTATACAAAATCAACCTATGTTTGTTGGTTTTTGTCTCATGCAGTAGCGAGTAAAACCGCGTGGCATAGTCAGTGATCAATATAGTATGTTGTCTTATAAAGATAAATAAATTTAAAAAAATTAACGACCCGCACGGCGAAGCGGTCACCATACCGGTCTGGAACGCAGTGGGTCCCGGGTGCGATTCTCGGCCAGACAGAAATGTGAATGATGAGTGTAGATTTCTGTTCTGGGTGGGTGTTTGTGTATTCGTCTTTGTGTGTCCATGGAACCCACGACAGAAAATCCTACTGTGGGGCTATGAGTACTTAAACTAGACGCTTCGGACGCTTTCTGTGTAGAAAGCATCTGAAGCGTCTAGTTTAAGTTTAAAGAAAATAATATCGCAAAGTTTTGATAAATAAAACGTTAAAACGCTCTCTTTATCAATTTCTCGGTAGATTATAATTAACTAAATGAATATACTTTATATCACGTAGGTTACACGGAAGTTGCGAATTAAGCATCGTTAAGGTTTTTCTGAAAAATCAATTTATGTTGTACCCGCCATATTATTCAAAGGTCGTAAGAGCATTCGTTGTATCTTGAGACACTACTGCCACGTCTAATTTTGTGGTATAGGTAGGGCTACCAACATTTTGTCCACAATACAATAATAATACTTTATTTAATATTAAATATTTAAAATTAATATATACTTCGTAAAATTTGAATTTGGACTTGGTGGATTTATTTGTTAGATTTTGATATGGAAAATATAGTATTTTTGCGTGTTTTGTTCAATAGTATATAGAACGCAGACCCGAAATATAGCACTATATATATACGGCAAACAAACCATACGGCTGGCAACCCTAGGAATAGGATTAGATTTAAATTCTTCGGTGTACTCAGAAAATTGTGGTGAGGAAAATATACTTGTCGCAGAGGTATTAAGACTAGGGTAAAAGATTTGCAACGAGAGGATTGCAACGTATATGTGACTGACATTTAAGAGATCTTCTATATGTTTGTCATTGACTTAAATTGGTCCAAAAAATGACCATATAGGAGCATATTTAATGATAATTGAAACCTTATGAGGAAATAACACACAATGAATTTGAATTGTGCGCATGAATTATCGCACAATTTTTCAATTTTATGTTGATTATACAGTTTTATCCAAAAATAGCCTAGAATTGAAAGCCTGGGTGGCCTAAGTACACTGCGGCTAATGGCCTTGAAATATATTTTCATAATTACAAAAACGTTATTGCTTAAAAAGATAAGAACAAAACATCGTTTAATTTTAATCTCTCCTGTATTTATGAAACACTTAATATTTTTGAGTTGTGTTATTGTTCAATCCAAGATATAAACTATCTGCAATTCAGCGCAGGTATACAGTTTAAAAAATAACTTTCTTTCCAAATACGGAATTGTTTCCATTTGTTGCTTACAATGCTTACTTTATGTGACAAGTCGAAAAACTTTAAATTTTTGTGTTGTGTTATTATTCTATCAGAGGTACAGATAAACTACCTGCATACTGCACAAGTATACAGTTTAAAAAGTAATTTACTTTCCATATGTGTTGAAATAGATAGAGGTGAATTATTTTACGTGCATTTCGCATCTAAGTAGGTTATAATATCCTGTCACTTTTTTCCATTTATAGAGAGCCAGGTACGTACCTACTTAGTTTTTACTTGGAAGCTGTTGGAAGCTATTTTTTGCGGGCGTTAAGAATTGCGACATAGTATGTACGCAACATTTTGCTAGGTAATACATATATTACATTCAAAGACCTGTATGTCTGTACACCGCAAGTATTTGCAAAAATACAGACGAATTGAGAACCTCCTCCTTTTTGGAAGTCGGTTAAAAGATCCTGAGAATACGTACCTAATAGATAATAATAAATTTCCTACAATTTTTGTCTGTTTGAAATCGCATTAAAACAAAGCCTACCGCTAAGCATTTCTTCTATACTTATTCGTCCCTCATCATTAATATCTATCAATCTATAAAATAATAATAAGTTATTTTTATGTATATAATTTTTAAGTTAATTAGTTATTGTTTTGTTACTTTCAATTTATTAAATTTTAAATTTACTCCAAAATAATTATGTTACATCTTTTTAACGCAAGTGAAACTGCGGGTCTCAGCTTGTTAAAGACTAGAACCTAATACTCGCTTTTTACGTAAATAGGTTTATACAATTCAAACATTTGAATGTAATTTGACACTCAACCTTGTTTATTCCCAGTAAATATAATATGAATTGTTGCAATATTTTTTAATTTTTATTATGTTTTTAAAGTACCAATTTATGTAAACGGCAGTTACCACGATTTAACCTGCCTTAAACTATTTTAAAAGATTCTCTTCACGGCTTATTACGTACTTCTGTATACAATAAATTATATTTTGTAGACAGATGTTCCTACTATTCGGAAGAATGAAGCCAATTCACCCATTCTGTAAAGTCACTCATAGTTAAAAGTCCCATAGTTGAAAAAGAATTACAAAATAACCAAGTCCGACTCGCAAACAAAAGGTTCCGTTCGTAAAATTACTCTGTCACTCTGCAAACTGAAGCGATTTAAATGATATGTCACATATTATATGTTACTAACTGTGCCACGCAGTTACACCCGCATTTACTAGAGAACAATCTACTTAAACAAACAAACATGGCGTGATGTTATATAGCCTAAAGCCTTTCATGATAAATTTACTTTTCAACACAAAAATATTTTTTCAATTCGAACCAGTAGTTCCTGAGATTAGCGCGTTCAACCAAACAAACTCTACTGCTTTATAGTATTAAATAAGTATCTAAGTAATAAGTATAGATATAAATAGTCTAGACTAGTTTAGATACTATAGATAATCCGTCAAGACGTAGGCGGTAATACGGCGCAAAGAAGTATACATACATAAAATGTTTGTAACATATATACATACTCTCGAAAACAAAACGTCTGAGGCAGTCGGACAAAAACACTAGTAATAATAATGTAGTTGTACCTTCTCTTTTTATTAGTTGTAGATAAGATATGCCGGGTTGTTTTCTTTGTTGCTAAACCAGTAGTAAAACAGGTAATACTGCGAGCAATTAGTATGACATTACAATAAGGGATTATGTAGATGGGGCAAACTGACAAACAATACATGCTGATATCTTTCAATACTATAACATTTGTTAAAATTTAATAACTCTTCGTGTTTGATGCCTTTAACACCATCGCCACAATTTTAAGTTTATTTTATGTTTTATGTATATAAGGGTTATGTTTTACGTATGTATGTATATATGCCCCGAGTAGGATTTTCTCCTGTGTCGTGGGTGCCATGGACACACAAAGACGAATACACAAACCCCCAGACTCATAACGGAAATCGAAACTCATTATTCACATTTCTATCTAGCCGGGAATCGAACCCGGGATCCACTGCGTGTGAGACCGGTATGGTGACCGCTCCGCCACGCAGGTCGTCAACTGGCCAACGGGTCGTACTAAATATATCTACTATCTACGAAACTCATTCACTTGTAAATCTCTATCACCGCAATCAATCTCAAATGAAAGTGCACTTTGCAGTCCGTTCACTCACGACTCTGAACTTCTGAAGTTCCGAGTATTAAATATTTTTTCTGCAATTCATTTGTGTAAATGATTCTCTCTTTGTGAGGTATTCTTTGTCGTCGCAACGTATCTTAATGTTTATGTGTAATTTAGTAGAATTACGAGTAATTTTGTAATTTTGCGTGCGAAAGAGAGTAATTGGGGTCTCTTTTACAGGATTTAAAATACCGCGATGTGGGCGCTAATAGCTCTGGCTGTGGTGGCGGGAGCCTCACGCTCTCACTCCGCGGGCTACTGTTCCACCAACAACTTCCCAAGCAATTCCTCTTGGATGCACTTCACCAAGGAACCGGTACCCGTGGAATACGGCTTCCAGGAAAAATTCAAAAGCATCCATTGCTGCGTCAAAGGATACAGAAGCATCGAATGGTAAGCGAGAACTTAAGTTATGCGCTGATCAAAATTATACTCACGAAGATATGATTGCCATGTAAAACGTTTTCGATGAACAATGCGCAGGTGTGGGGACGCCGGGCATAAAAACTCTTGGAAATTTTGTCCATTGTATTCGCGAATAAAATGATAATCGCCTTCAGTGCGACAATGCCCCCTTGTACCCGTGACTGGCCGTGAGACGTGCATTGCGAATAATATTATGTAAAAATATGTCCAAAGCCTACGTCTCGACTGATACCAATCGATATTGAAATCAAGCCAATATTCCCTGAATTCTAATTGAATTTGTCGTCGAAGGAAACGCACTCAAAAATACTTTTATTATTTGTCGTTATCGTCGAACGACGATTTCTTTGCAAATTAAGCGATATAAATTACCGGAGACTTATACATGATAAGGCAAACAAATTCAAAACAAAAAATATCCCAAGGTATTATACCTTCTTGCGAATGAATCCACAAACTTCATTTAATAATGAAGTTTGAGGATTCATGAAGAAGCCTAGGCTTTAACTATTAATTAACTGTAAATTTGTGATTTATACCTTCTTTAACACTTACTTGGCATCTTGTTTTGATAGTTTTTGGTACTGGGATCTGTTATGAATCTGTTTGATAATGATTTATGCAAATTACATGTTTATTAATTAAGACTTATTATCCAGGCGGAAAGGCATTTTTTATAATTCTGCAATTCTCTTAATCATTCTTTCTTTTTCTATGCTAGAATTAATTGTTCATGTATCTGGAAATGTCACCTGGTGTAACTAAAAAAAGTGCTGGCAAAATTACCTATATAAGGCGAACAATAAATATTGCCTTTGAATCAGTTTTATTCAAACAAATTCAAATTTAAATCTCTTACGGCTTAACTCTATTGAAAACAAATGTTTGAAGCGTATACATAATAGTAGCTAGTAGATATGCGTGAAACAGTGCTTTTTAAAGTAATATTATATAGTATGGCATTTTGGTATTGAGTAATATGGCATTATACCATCTCTCAAAACATGGCAGTACGCGCGCCGCGCGCGCTTCTTCTCATGTGCGGTGCGCGCGTTCAATCTCACCGAAATAATCCGAACATACCCGAACGCGTGTGTGTGGTGAGATGTTTATTGTCAGGTGTAATGCTTATTCTGGTCGAGGAATACTTGATGCCATATTGCATGATCGGGTAATATTACACGTCATGAATCTACTTCATTACTTACACATGTCTAGTAGCTAGGTAATGGAAAAGTTATAAAGCCTGACCCAGTTGAACTGTAGCTCCGAATTTTAGATATAAAGGAAAATTTTAACCTAACCATACGTAAATATATGGTACATTGGATTAAATTGGAACTTTTATATTATATGGATACAAATATACTCTTTGAAAGTTGTTCGCCAATATCTAAATTAATATTTACAAAAGCGTTTTAAAGTTGTATTTCATTTTGATGAGATTTCGGAGAATTTACGACATGAAATGTTTCAATATTCGAAATTCTTTGTATAAAGATATTTAACATCGAAACCATATCTGGGTGGTTAGTATCATACATGACAACATCGTTAAAAGCATTAAAACAAAAATCCGACTGCTTAAAACTAAATTTTTGTTCATAATGGTATATATTTAATTTAACGCTTATATGAGTTTTGTTAAAATACTTATGTAAAAGTATATATGTAGATATTTTTAGATTGATCTATTTACTAGCTTTCATATTATACACATATTGTCGTAATAGTAAAAAATTCGTCTCCCACCCTTTTTCTTAAGTAATATTTATTATTCCATTTTTATATATATTTATTATTCCAGGCGCAATTTTTAGGGTTCCTCATGTCTGTCTGTCTGTCCGTATGTCACAGCCTTTTTATTTTAAATTGTATAGACTGTGTCACGTTCCAAACTGACGCGATTCTAATGATATGTCATACGTCACAATCCGTTAACCCGTTTGGGCTGTAGCGCGTAACAAAGAAATGGACATACATACAAACATACATACGTTCGAAAACTTCGAAAAACATTACCCTCCTTCTGACGCAGTCGGGTGAAAATATGGTTTGAATTTTGCACCTGAGTGGAATCGTGCCGTGTTCCCAGAAGCGTTGATTGCGCTCGATACTCGGTATGTACCACTCGATACTCAGATACGTCGCTCGCTTGCCGAGTATCGGTTACAGTCACTCGATTTATCAGCGACTAACATAATCATGAGCAGTGATAGCCTAATGGTTGAAACTCGGCCTCTCAATTGAGGATCTGAGGTTCGAGTCCCAGGCACGCACCACTGATTTTTCTAAAATTATGTGCGTATTAGAATTTAATTATCACTGCTTTACGGTGAAGGAAAACATCGTGATGAAACCTGCACATCTGAGAGTTTTCAAAACAAAGAGTTCTCAAAGATGTGTAAAGTTTATCAATTCGCACTTGGCCAGCGCGGTGGACTATGACCAAAAACTCTCTCACTCTGAGAGAAGATCCGTGCCCAGCAGTGGGACAATAATGGGTTGACGAGAGAAACATTTGCCCATTAACAAATTTCAGTATAGGAACGATTGGATAGGCAATTATCAATTTAATAGTAATTACTACTTCTTTATATTACGTTTCTGGTCCTGGCTTTACAAGAGTTCCGATATAAAATTGAGCAATACTTAAATATGCATGTTAAAATGAATTTTGACATAAAATTAACAACTGTGAATTTATTGTTGCTAAATTATATAATATATGTATACGTACATACATTTAGTATTGCATGAGTACGGCATTGCATACTGAGCTATCAAAATTAATTGTAAAGACATAAAAGCCAAAAAAAAAATTATTTTAAACGGGCCTCGCATCGAAACGTCGGCATATTTGTTTAGCTGCGCGAAACTGATATGAACCTTGAAACCATTTAATTTATTAAATGTTTAAAACCATTATTTACATAGTAGTACATAACATAATTTAATATAATGAAATGTCGTGCGCTAGTCGTGCTAAAATTGAAAATGGTTAGATCAATTTCAATACTCTTTTTATGTTTAATTTTACTCTGGATTGTACAGGGGTGCTTTAGAAAAAAGAAAATGAAGTTAAGCTGGAGGAACACCCGAGAAATCTAAGATTAGCGGAAATTGTGGCCAGATTTTCCTTTTCGACAATTTTGACGTGACAACGTCTTATAATTCGATGGAGCCGGCTGCACGCACCAAAAAACATGACTCATGCGGCGTTACCTCGCTCTGAGGCGTTCCATTTAAGGCTTGAAGAGTAAGCGCGAGCGCGAAACGAGCGATAAAGAGGCACAATCGGCCTCCGCGTTCGGCAGCGTTCGACATCTATCTCTCTCCTACTTGAGTGAGCGATGCCTCCGCGTGGACAGCTGCTATACAATAATACATTTACATATTTTCATCCATACAAAATATCTACCAAACAAATAAAATTAAAATTTTCTTTTGAAAAATGCAACCATTCCATCAGTATTTTCTTATGACGTTGTCACGTTCAAATAGTCAATCGTCAGTGAATCGACTTTACAGACAACCAATTTTTTTTTCCGAGTAATTCCGAGTGGCACAAAGTCAAGCTACGATAATCTTCTTGATGTGATGTCAAGGGCGACAAAGATTTTTTCAGAGCGGTAAAATAGATCGAAATGCGTACAGTGGTAAATCTGGTATGGTTCGATCGAAGAAGTACAACTAGTGCACCTATTTTAACGTGAAGCACGTATTGCTGTGTTTTTAGTGGAAGGCAACCACATGCCTAGTCACTTTCATATAAGGCAACTATCTTTGTCTATATGAAGTTGCTTTGAACAATCAGGTAGATTGCATGCCTGTTTGCTACTACAACTCATGTTTATAGGAAATCTGACCCGACTGAGCAATTACCGTACCGGTCTGACACGTAGTGGGTTGCCGGTTCGATCCCCGGTTAGACAGACATTTGAGATGATGAATTTAGATCTCTGTTCTGGGGTGTTTGTTTATTCGTCTATGTGTGTGTCCATGGCATCCACGACACAGGAGAAAATCCTTGTATGGGGCTATGAGTGTAGAAAGTGTTAAAGGAAATTATACGGCAATTACTTACGACATTCTTCCTTGGGTATGCAAGTCCCATTTTTAGCTCGTTTATAATTGGCTGCGCACTTGCAGGCTGGTGGAGGACAGGGGCATGGTTTCGTGCAGGTCTCGACCAGGTCGCTCGGGCTGTTCGGGCAATAATCCGTGGTACAATTTGCTGGACAGTTGTCTACTACTTCATTCTTTCCGCAAGTCAGTTTTCCAGCTGTAATAGCATAGCATTATCAGTTTTTTCAACGTCTCGTTTAATCAGTGGATCTATATTTTTATGTTTTCTGTCGGTTTATTGTCTTTGGAGGTGGTAAAACCACTTTTGGTTCGACGAACGACGACGAAAATCTGTTTTAAAGTGCATCAAAATAAAGTTACAGAATTTGAAAGGCTGATAATATATTTAGTTCCATATATTGCTACATCTAAATGTTACTCCAATATAAGGGTATAAAAACATTTTTTATTCCTCTAAAATCCATCAACTCTATAAAAGTTGGCAAAATTTAAAGTATTTTTTTTTAATACGGGATAGCTAATGTAAATAAGTATAACTTACGACACTGAATATAAGGCACGCATTTCCCATTGTTTCTCCAGAAGCCTTTTTTACAGCGACAGGTTGGACGACATTCAACAATAATTCAGATTCTTCCTGGCAAAGGGCATTTACCAGTTGGAGTTGCTTGAGAACAGTCATCAGTTGGACAGTATGGAGGACAGGCGACAAATTCTTCGTTTGGATTCGCACATTTGAATGGAGCTATAGCAGAAAGAGACGAGATTAAAATTACTTTTTAGAGATATTACTTACAATTTACTAAAAAAATTTATTACATAGAAAACCAGCCTGCGTTGCTTTAAGAGAGTGGGCCAAGTAGGTAATTTCCTTTCTCGAAAAAGCCAGAAGAGAGGCGAGGAGAGGTACGCTCAACTTTTAAAGAATATCGACAGGTCAAGGAACATTTGCACACTACTTCGAAGATTTTGGAACAGTTGAATCGATTTGTATCATGATAGTACTTTGAGAACGTAAGGGGCGAATTCAAAATTACCTCGTAATATCATCTAGCGAATTACAAAGTAAGCATTTCGTGCTAGAAAAGGAAGGTTTAATTTAATATCCCCAAAATGCGAACATAATTTATTGTACTTATTTCCTCATAAATTGCAAATTTCTCATTGTCTCAATGTCCCTTTCAACCTCACCGTTACATGATAGTTTAATAAAATATTAACTTTGATTAAATGTCTGTAGGCTTATTTTATTATGGAGTAACTCAAAAGTATCCAACAACGATATTTTATATCCATAGTACCAATTTTTACTGTGTTACTATTCTTTGATCAATCTTCTTGTTTTTGCATGATTCCTAATAAACGTTATTCAAAACTCAGAATATTTAATATATTTTAGATACTTACGACAGTCTCTTGTTGGTATGCATGTACCATTCTGCGCTCGACGGGAGTTGAATCCGCACTTGCATGCTGGTGGAGGACATGGTTTAGGGCTGGGGCATTTGGCATTCTGTCCATCGCCAGTAGGGCAGAAGTCCGATGGACAATAGGACGGACATTTATCCAGAACTTGATTTTGACTGCATTTTAAATTACCTGTAGTTAGAGAACATAGATTGCATATTACTGCCTGATAAATATTCAGCTTATTACCCTAGAATGTAAAGTACTAAGAGTTTCCTTAATGTATAATGTAGGTAACGTGCCATTACCTTACCATTTATAATTGCTTCATATTATTAAGTTTTATTTATTAGGCAAGCGAAAGGCTGATGGATGGATGGATACCAAAGTTGTTCAAGTGCACCACCAGGTATCCACGGGACTCTCGAGGAGGATCTACGTTAGCGTGAAAAAATGGGAGTTCACAGTTCGTGACCAGGATTTCACGAAAATTTATCTGATTTGATAGTGAAGAACTAAAATGTAGGCTTCACCTATCAATGTAGGCAGACTAGCCTCCGCCAAAAAATTTCAAAACTCAACCGGTGTCCTCGGCACATATGGGAGGCAGCAGAACATTTAAAATTGGCGTCCTTTTTATCGTTAAATTGTAGCCATCGGTGTCAGAGATTACTTAGATTTGGCGACATTTATTGTTTTGGTCGTCAATTAAAATTTTGCCTATTCCGTGGTTTCCATAGACTTAATCTTCAAATATTTGTCGAACTTTCGAAGTATGGTAGAAATGAACCTACAAAGTGTACATCGGAACCAGCAAAATTTAGAAAATCGTCTTTGAGAAAAAGTCTGGGATGCTGTGATATAGATCTTACTTGTCAATTATTCAGGAAATTTTACATAAATTCAACACTGTTAACAAAAAATACGTAAGATATAACTTACATGGTGGTGGAGATCCATTGCTAGAAGGAGCAGGGTTACAAGGTTTAGCGAGGGTACCATCGGCAGGTACGTCAGGTGGAGGCAGAACTGCTATTTGTCCATTAGGGACGTTTGCATCTGCAAAGGGAATCGTAATTGTATTCAACTGAAATGGCTGGGTTATCTATGGCAATAATACGTCAGGTTGAAGATTTTGGTTTTCAACTACATAGGGAGAAGGAAATCTGACGGTCATCGTCAGATTTCCTTCTGCTCTATAACGAGTTACGGCTAGTGGGCCATCGAACTGGTGGTGCATTTTACTTGGTCACAATATAACAGTACTATAGGTATAGATTACACTAAAATTACATTTTACGTATTTCTACTATACTTACTTTTATCTTTGACGTGATAAAACGCCGGCTGCACGCAGGAAAAAGCATAACTCACTGCTGTCACGTTCCGCTTGAGCAGAGTGTGCAAGCGAGAGCGCGAAACAAGCGATAGAGAGGCACCATGGGCTAAGCGTCTGGCTTGTTACGCATCTATCACTTCCACTCCATCTTCATATGCTTTCGGCGATTTTTCATTAATGTTTCCTTATGACGTTTATCACGTAAAATTATCGCCCAAAAATCGATTTTACAGAACAACTTTTTTTCAATTCGCTGACATTTTTCAAAGGCGAAAAAGTCTATAACCTTTTAGTTTTAGAAATTTTTTTGGGCAGTCCAGTCAAATTTATTATAACTTTATTTTGATAAATTTTGTTGTTGTCTTAAATATCTATAGTTAAATATTTAGGTTTTAAACACATTTCCACTCAAACAGATATTGTCCCACACAGTACAACCAAGAAATACTATTACTAATTAACACAACAGGTATAGAAACAATAATTCACGGCCACGAATCCCAGAGAAATTATAATGATAACGAAAAGTCAATAACGGCGCGTCAGCCAACCGACGAATTTCGAAGATCTGGCTCGGGCTATATAGGATACAGTTCAAATTGTTTCTTCATATTTAATTCGAAATCAAATCAAATTATAATAAGCTTATTTATATCAGATTCAACAATGCAATACTTAGACTGCCATAAATATTGTTAAAAAGAAAAACTACATTTATTTATTGTACGTAACATTTATTACTATTACA
>DWNE01004137.1:0-15617 GCA_018249875.1 Cecropterus toxeus
AATATGAATGATGAGTTTAGATTTCTGTTCTGGGTCTGGGTGTTTGTGTATTCGTGTTATTGTGCCCATGGCACCCACGACACAGGAGAAAATCCTAGTGTGGGGCTATGAGTGTAAAAGGAGTGTGTGTGTTTTTTTTCCCACCAGATAATAAATTAACTGTGTGCCAAATTTCAGATAAATCGTTATTTTGCGTGAAATAATAACAAACACATATATTTTTAGTTAGTTGATACGCATCTGTGATCGAGGAATTCATGAAGAACCCCATTTCCATATGGAATTGGTTCCATATATCCATGTGCGGCATAGACATCCCCGGGACCTGGCACAGGTGGTGGAACCAATAGTTTGTCCAGAGAAATACCACCGCCACACCAATTGTCCGATACTTTTGACTTAAAATCTATTATTACATTATATATTTCATATCACATTGGAGTAGTAATGGATCATGCTGTAAACTCGATGGTAAGTGGTCATTGCCGCTCATAGACAACTGTAAGCAACTTCATATAGAACAAGAATTCTATCTGAAGTCGATCACACATGCGTTGCTACTTCCGAGGACTAAGATGCTCGCGTCATATAAAGTGAGCTGGCAATCACACCCTTACACCGAGACGCTAGAACTTCTTAACGATAGTTTTACACTGGTTCGACCACCTAGTAAATATTTCATTATATTTTATTCCAATACTCTAATGTTATTTAGATAATTAGACGTACATCCCTAATCTGTCATATCTCGTAAGATGTTATCAGATATGTACATATCTACACACTGACTTATTGATGAGCTAATTAATTATATTAATGTATTAATCTTAATAAGAGAGTCAATTACATATATGCTCTTATTGTATCCATCTCCGAGCAAGCGATTAGGGAGCCCTTCAATCAAGGCTGTTTGCGCCAAGTTTGCGCCAACTCAATGATTGACCTACTTAGACAATTTTCCTAAACGTGACGTCACTGTAACTAACTTGCATATATTGTAAAGCATTGGTATCGTTTTCTTTCACTATCTTCGTGTCAACCATATAATTGTTAACCTTTGAATAAGTATTTATAGGTTAAATATTATGTAAGTTTTAAGAATTTACAAGCGAAAAAGAAAAATAATTTCGAAGTCGAGTTCTGAGAATGACTTGAAGTTAAATTTAGTTCAGTTTTGGTAGAAAATAATTGACAAAATTGAATCAAGATAAATGTATATAGAACGTGCCTTTTCTATGAAAAACATAAATACAAAAAATATTTTGTAAGTTAAGAACCTTTATTTTTTTTAGATATACCAAAACCGGATGGTGTCCTCACCAGGCGTTTACAGTACTCTCGAGAACCTTTACTTTCTTTATTAAAAATAAATGGAAGCTTTTGAACGATGTCAATTGCCACCTGACCTTTAGCTTTCACTTGAACGAATACTTGGAGCGCGACCGCTAGAGAGTAAGCGATAAGCTATATCGTTTTTAACCGACTGCGTCAGAAGGTGGGTCACGTTTTTCGAGCGTATGTATGTATGTTTGTTTGTATGTATTTCCATTTCTCTGGCACGCGTTAAAGCCCGAACGGCTTGACGGATCGTTTAACTATTTTGACAAATATTTGACATATAATGAAGTTTTGTTCATAATATGTCATTATGAAAAAAAGCAGTAGTGTTTTTTGTATTAATGTTTTAACGATGTTACTAGTTATAATATGGAATTACCAGACAACTAGTGGTAAGTGGCCGCTACCGCCCAAAGTCTTATCTCTGAGGACTAAGTTAAAGGCCTCATATTATTTACATTTCCTTTGCTACACCCTTGAAACCAAATTAAAGCTCTCGACACTGATATTATTAGACAAATATAGGTGATGGTGGAGCGTCCGAATTCGACCCAATAGAACCCATTGGGTAAATATTGCCACCATAAATATAGCCATAATAACTCTTGGATATCCCCAAATGCAAATCAGTTAAAAATCGTATAATACAGTTAGTAACATCGGTCAAAGAAGTGTTGCCTTTTTGAAGGACTTAACCGCCTACTAACATTAGAATACCTTCGTAGGTATTCTAATGTCAGTAGGCGGTTAAGTTTGCATCAAAAAATTCAAGAGGGAAATTCATTAAAAGTAATTCCTTTTCCATATTTCTCTAAGAATTTGAACATTTATTTCATTAACATATTTTATCGCTTTTATAGTAACAGGTTCCTTATTCTAATCGTTACAATTTTCTTTGTGAACAGACATTTTAATTGAGATAAATTCGGCAATTTTGGCCTCTTGATCGTTTTGTTTGATGGTAAATTCCATTATTCATTATTGTTAAGTAATTATGATTTCTTTCAATGAATTCAAGTTAAAGGTTTTATTGATTTAGTAAAAAAATGTCATAGCATTGACAAAACAGAATACAATAAAGAATAGAATTAAAGGGATAAAAAGTAGAATTCTGCAACAGCACATGTACAATAGGTATAGGTAAATAAGAATGAAAGGGTGCCCCTTAAATTTCGATTTCGAGATATTTTTACGCATACCGTCTGAAAACTTCGTAATGAATTATTGTTATCTAAAAAATATTAGGCAGTTTTATTAACGTGAACTCGGTGCGGTCCGAGTTTCAAAATTTATTAAAAATCGTGTGTTGTCCAAATATTTGGCTTAGCTAAAAAACTATATCTGATAAGTTCCATATTTCAGCATGTTTGAGCATTTATAAAAAAATAAGGTTCTCTAAACAAAGCTTGTCATATTGGCTTATTATACATATATGTATGTATGTATGTTGTATACATATGTATCGACCCCGGAAAACGAACTTGTCGTATGTCGAAAAAAAATCAAATTGTTAATACATAAGATTAATTACGCTAATTGGAATGATTTTATATTTTTCGATATTCAATAAGATTATTATCCAGCGTCGATTTAGACCATTAAGTTTGAAAAATGGGTAAGGCAAATCCGTCAATCCTCGTAGCGTTAAGTTAAAAGCATAATTTCGTAAAACCACAAGCAATTCGAGGAAGCAACAGCAATATAACGAACCGTAATCTCCCAGGAATGGCGCCGGTGACCTAATTACGCTTTGCATATTTTGAAAACTCAAGTGAACGTTAAATCCCTCTTAATTTGGATTAAGACGTAAATTACTTTAATATGCAAATATAATTATATTCCACGCTAAAGCAGAAAATGATAACTTTAATGAAGCTTGATGATGTTGATTTAAAAAATGTAGTAGTAAATGTTATAGTTTGTAAAATTATTGTGTCTACGAAATATATATGTAGGTAAATACTATAGCAACAAAAATATGAATAAACAAGAAATATTTGTCGTTAAAAATGATAATACGAATAATTTGTGTTTATTATTACCGCCCAGTGAACTTTTTCTTTATTTATTGGCTCTTAATTACCTATCTCTTTTACATCATTTTAGGTTAATTGCAAGTCTATGTATTGTAAAGTGTATTGTTTGGAATAAATCAAAAGTTAAACTATAGAAGTACCAATTAAACCATTTCTAACCCTAAAATACAGTTTTGGGTTAGTAGAACCGCTTTTGTTCTCTACTTACACTTTTTTCCAAATAACTGAAGTGTTTCTATGTGTACACCAAGTACAATTTCCGTCCGAAAGCTCGTGAGTTCTTCATAAAGTAAGGGTTTACGCATTTCCTTCACTTGTGTATTTTGTGCTCGCTTTATGGGCCACTTCGTCTTTCCTCTCAGCTCCAACTTGTTCGTTCATTAATTGTGTTGAACGCCTTTCGTTAATTATTTTGTCAACAAAAGTCCCTCATTATTGTGTTTCTTTCATTCTACTTTCAGCATTTTCAGTTAGATCACCTTAATTATATACACGAAAGTTGGTGAATGTTAATATTTTCGCTTTTAAAATAAAAACAGTATCGGTATGTTACCTCTATCGATTTCAACAATGTATTTGATTATTCGATTCGAATTCGATTATCGCAGAAATTTATATGCGTGGAAATCCTTTATTTCCGTAGAAAATTCAATTGAATCATAAGACATGTGATAAAAGCAACCAAATCTCTCTCATTGCAACAGTAAATTTGACATAAGCTCCTCGGTAAATTTTCGAACAAGCCATTTACATATTTACAATCAGATTTTTACGATTATATCAATTCAAAACAAAATTTGAAGGAGCTCATGAAAGCGTACGTTTTATTAAGCTCCTACGGCTTGTTAAATTATGCATGACAGTGCAGTGGCTCGTTGTAGGAGTTTATGTGGTTGTAAACGCCTAACAGGTGAACCCCACCACCCTAACACCCTGATTACCGATGAGGACTTCAATAACGGCATTTATGTCTTTTGCTACAGTTATCAGTTCAATACATGTTTTTATTTCGTCTTCCGTCTCTAGTAGAATTTAATAAATTATTCGCTTTGTCATCTTGAATTAAAGTCTAATGTGTTATCATTCAAAATTTTAGATGCAACAAGCTTCCATGAAAATGTTTTTGCACATTTATAGATATTACTTTATTGCTGCGTTTCTTTATACGTTGTACTATTTATAAACTAATATAAACGTAATTGAAATTTTATTGACTTAATAATTGTGTTCCAATATTGTTTCGTATACTACTACCGAATGTTAATATTCTCTTGTATTCGCTAATCTGATAAATAAAATCTACGCTTCCGTTACGGGCTTTAGCTGAAAGCATGAATAGCCCCGTTTTCTTGATCAACGTAAGGTTTCAAAGCAATTTCCTTTTCAATTCTTTCGCAAGCACTTTTCTTCCTTGTATTTTCTTTGTTATTTTCATTAGATTGATATATTTAGCCCACATAAAAAGTAATATTGTTATTTATATTTGGAATTATTTGTTCATATTGAGCTATATTCTCTCTGCTGATTTCTACATTGCTTTAGGATTTTGAAAATGTCTTCAGTTTCGAAATATTATTAACTACGACGTAATATTTGAAGACAGTGGTTTTTTATAACTTTAAAATGCATAACCCTTCAAAATTTCAAAAGACTAATGTATTGGAACAGTATGGAAATCAAATGTCTTTATCGGCATAAGATTTATAGGCAATTTTATAATTGAATATTGAACAACTACATTAATTTAAAACATTGAATGGCAGTATTCCGCGTTAATCTCCGAGGCCGGTCTCTTTTAAAGATTTACGACCCCCTTGTAATTGGACTGAAGTAATGTCTTTGTTATCCGTGAAATAAAACACTGTTAAATAAAGATTTAAGTGTCTATAACGACGGAGGGTGGTATAAACGATTGTTGATTTGAAGTGTTTAGTTTCATTGATGTTACTTTCATTAATTCCTTGTGCAACTTTTTGATTAAATATAACAAGATTCAAATATATTCAAAGTTAATTTAAAAGCAAATACGTTTATGAAAGAAACATGAATGTATTATTTGAAAAGTAAGAATCACAGAATTTTCTCACTCGCATGTCAAATGTTATTTTTATCTCGCGTATTCCTCTTACTTTTAAAAAAGTCGCGACATTTACTTTGGTGGAAATATTTTCTCTTTCTCTGTATTTTTAATGTTACGTAGGATTTTCTGATAGCTTTGTAGATGTCAGTGCTTTCCCGCCTGTTTAATTATGCAACATCGGAACAGTAAAGTGCAGTCGACGGGAAGTTTTATGGCGCCCGAAATATCTTGTTTATCATCATATCGATCGTAATAAACCAGGAAACTAAGATTGTTTATGGATTAATGCTCGAGTATCTCCAAATGTGGAGCACCAATAGCACCCAGTGGTACATATAACTATTATGACTTTGTCACATTTATTTAATTTCATAAATGTAATTTACGAATCAAAGTTAATTTAATGCAAGGGCAGCAAGAAAAATCGAAACTTTTTAGTTAAATCTTACTTTATATTAATGTTTTGATTCGTGTAATATATTTTATTAAAGTTTTAATCCGTATCTATATATTTCTCGTTATGAAGCCTTTAAGTCACATGTTATAATAAGGTCGTTTTTGTTTAGTGATTAAATTGCAAAAACTAAATAAAAAAGCAGAATCCCCATAAATCCCTATTACATTTATTTCACATCACACAAGAAATGTTTTCTCTAGTCGAGTCTCATCAATGTATTCTTACATTGATGAGACCTGAGCCCGATAGACATTTGCATATTATTTACAATTCATATCTACAAAGAGCTCTCTTTTTATCTACAATTGTACCAAGTTATGAGTATGATTTATTGCTAGTGTTAACATATTTTTATCATCCATTTCATTTTGTGTTGTCATGCATACCCTGTTTCGTTCATTTACTCCACAGTCGTATTAAATATCGTTTTTTCAACCCAATTTATTGTTACAATTATTTTATGTTTCATTACTGGGTACGGGGCTTTCCTTACAACTAGGTGAAGACCGGGATGTTGTATTCCACTTGCTTGCACGATGCTTACTGGCATGTTATTTTTCATCATTAAAAGGTTTTGTTTTGTCTTAATCTAAGCCAGTGATTTCAGACAGAGTGATCGTGGTCTACATAGGCGTGAATAAAATTGGAAACATGATAATGTGATATAAATGTAGCAAGGATGGCCTTCGAAACCAAAAAAAAATTAAAAGGGGTCTACAAAAATATATATATTGGGAACCAAGATAAAGCTTAGATCAGAGCTTTATGTTTATGATTAAAGATTTTTTATAATTTCTTATTAAAAATGAACAGACAAAACATTTAAGCTACGTTGTACGTTCAAAAAACAAACAAAATTTACTTAATTATAACAAGTTACAATCTTTACCTGTACCATAGTAAATGAGGGTAGTTGCAGAAAGCAGTTGCAGTTTTACAGAGATGTAAAGTACTGCTGTACTAGATGGGGCATATATGGCAACTCACAAATTATACGCGAACATACTAACTATAGCACTTTAAATAAATCTAACCTAACCCAACCTAACAATATTATCTCTTGTTGCAGAGCTAGAGGGCGGTCGGGCGTGGTGCGGGCGGCGGCCGCGAGCCCGGCACCATGGCTACGGTGGAGGGGCGGCCGGCGCAGTATGGCGTCTCCCTTCGGCAGCTCCGCGAGCTCATGGAAACTCGCGGCGCCGAGGGGCTTGCCAAGATCAACGCGCTCGGCGGGCCGCAGGAGTTGTGCAAGAAGTTATACACATCGCCCACAGATGGTATGTACTTATGATAAGATTTCATGACTTTGCAACACATTTGCTTTATTTTGATAGGATCCCTCAGAATATGTCAGTTGTTAGTGTAAAAAGAAACAGCAACCAATTAATGATCTGCTCTTAAGTCAAGATGATCGTATTATTCAGCAACGTATGAAAGGCTATGAAGAGAAACCATACAGATGCTAATATGATATCATCTTAATTTGACATTATGACATTATTTATAGAAATTTATACGACGTTTAATTTGAAAGACACTTAAGAATACGAAGGAAAGGATTAAGAGAAATTCAAATTCACTATTTTAGGCGTCTTATGACTAAACTTATTCCTTAACCTACCAGAATTATTTATATTGTTTATTAGCATCTGTGTTGTTTGAGGAAACACCAATATAGTAACTCATCTTCCTGTTGTATATAAAGAAAATAACTTCAGAATACATTATACCGATTGACGACAACAATGTAAATGAATAGGCGATTTGCAGAATTTACTACAGCAGAAATAAAACATGAACATTGATTGCAACATTGTCTTGTTTGGAAACTGTATAAGGGTCATAGCAGATTAGCTACTTTTACCGACGATGAATCTTACTATAATCTTTTCGGAAGGTAGATGCTAGCAGCAATCAACACCCTAAAAACGTTTCAGCGCCGGTCGCAATTTTTTTTTTATAAGATTGAAGTAGTAAACACGCATGCAATCCACTGAATCTATAAGCTACCTTATATAGAACAGCGGTTCTATCTAAAATCGATCACAAATGCGTTGCTACTCTCGAAGTCTGAGATGGTCGTCTCATATATAAGTGCGGCAACCATACCCTTCCAACGAAACGTAAGTACTGCTTCACGCTAGAAATAGGTGTGGCGGTGGTACCTCCCCGGTCTAAATACACTGGTTCTACCACCTAGAAAAACTGTGTACATTCGCTTTCCGTGCCGCAACTGTACACAGAAAGCACATTAAAGCACACGCTAAAACACGCATTTCCGATACCACGACCTTATGTCGGCAAACTAACTAACTAGTCGGCAAAAGATGTTGCAGCATTGTTGCAAAATTGCTAAAAGTAGGTAATCTGCTAAGGCCTTAAGCCATGTCGAACGTGTCTGTAATGGGAGGTGTCGCTCGACACTTTATGACTTATGTTTTACTGGCTTGAAGCTATAAACTATTCCGCGTTAAAACGATATCGGATATTGGATACGTCGTGTTCTAAGCGCGTAAAAGAATAGTTATTCGCAAAAACAACACTAAGAAACAAACAAATGTCAGCAAACGACAAACATAAAGTGTTTGCTAAGTCGGTAGTACTGCTAAGCGCTTGAAATGAAACATCCTTTTTAATGTCGAGCTTTCGCAACGAGAAAGATTGATGTGATGTAACAAATTGGAGTATACGTGACAAATGTAAATTATAATAATAAAATAGATACTAATAACTGTAAACTTTAAAAATTCTTAACTAACTACAGGAAAGAGTAATAATATTGGATAACACAGTATACAATTAAAATACAGAAAAAGATAGAGGACAAAGGCTCAGCAATTGGTGACCAGACACATGGATATTGTTTGGGAGGTAATAAACAAATATAAAAAAATGCAGCGAATGGAAAAAATAAAAAACTAAACTTTATAATACATTTAATGTACATAATGATATCAACAAAACCGTTAAACACAAGAAAGTCGATATAACAAAAATAGTTGAACATATCTTTATCAGAGCACTTTTAAGAGTTTAACGATGTTTTTAGTAATAAATTTTCACCTCAATTTAAAGTTGAACTTTCTCATATTTACCAAATAAATGGCCTTCGCGTGCCAAGAGCTTGTTTCATATCTGACAAGAAAAGCTATAAAATTAACGTTCCCGTTGTTTTTGTAACCCTTAATGTTGTTGACTCCGGTTTCAAGTACATGTACCGAAAACTAAACCATTACACAATTGCTATAGGACTAAATTATAACTATGCTAACGACTTTGGTCGGAAATATATTTGTGAAAGAAATTATTATCTGATTTAATTTAGATTAGGTTAATTTCAAAATGTTAAAGGTAATATTTATTTTGGGACAGGAAGCAGGTAGTTTCTTAGTCAGGTGTAGTTGTTAAGCGTAGGTAACACAAAAAATCATTATGACTGTCAGATCGATTTAATTAAATGATTAAAAGTATCATTTATAATTAACGTCAATTTACTTTAAAGCAGAAAGCAAAGCAAAATTACTTATGTTATTTTTAAGGTTACATTTACATAAGTAATAATATACCTAATTATGATTCAAGGAAAAATTTTACTCAGGGCAAATACATTTCCTGAAACTTAAATAAATTGCAAATCAAAAAAAATGTTTCATTTTATGATTAATGCACACATGTTTCAATTAATTATGCCTTTGTAGTCTGAACCTGTTATAGAAATGATATTCAACTGAAGAAAGTTTGCTTTACAGAAATCCCTTAAGAATGTCGCTTTAACTTGTTCATATTAATAGACGCAGGTTTTGAACTGACGGGGGTCACACCCGAGGGACGCTCGCTTGCCTCATTGGCTTTAAAGACGCCGAATATATTGTCCGACTCTACAACGATTCTCCTTACAGACACATTTTGCACAATATTATTCCCCAAATAAAAATCGTCGGATTATACAGAAACCTTCACGCGACCTCCGACAAGATCAGTTTTTCATTTGATGTTATGGGTTAATTTATCTGCCTTATAACATTCATTTTCTTTTGTTACGGATAATCTATACTTAATAACTATCCATACAAATAAATTCAAGTTAAGTAATTGTAAGATAAATGCTAGTTTATAACTTTGTACAGTTATCAATTTAGTTTTTTCTCGTATTTCTCTGTTTGTTTATTTTGACCGAGTATCGATCGAATCTATTTTGACCGAGTTTGTTGTAAAGTTGACTGACTGTATAGGCAGTCAACTTTTTACAGAATATTTTTAGAGTTCTTGTTTAAAATATACAATCTGTTCTCAGTAAATATTTCGTTAAAATAAAACACGCTGGCCTCTATGGAATTACCAGGTGTCTTATTGGGCTACTCCGAAATTATTGAAGGTGACTATCAGTCCATCGGAATCGCGCCGCCGTAATATACTGATACTAATCTTTGATGGGTGCTCATTTATAACCACACCATCTACTAGCCAACAAACAAGATATTGTTATAGATAAGGGGTTAATGGTAGATAAGAAATATACATAAAGAACTACTAATACTTCACTAGTAGGAACTTTCAGTTGTACTGAAGATTAAAATATATTTTATGGAAACTTGTTAAGCTATTTGCGGAACTTTATAGCCTGGCAAACAGAAAGTTCCGTACAAAGTTAATCTTAAGAGCACCATCGTCTTGCTTATTTCTTCCTAAGATAAGCCTTTCCAGCTGCAGTGTTTGAGGCGTTCCAATTTAATCCTCGAGCGTGACAAGCTATTCCTATCCAACTTCAACTATAACTCCCACTTATTCTATTCCTTCTTGTCCTTTCAGTTACGTCTATTCGTTTGCGCCATCTTATACATAAATGTAGACTATTTCTTTTACGACAACTGTATTAAATCATGATAATTGTGTATCCGTTGTCTTGACAAAACGTTGCGTGCTCCCCAGAGGGTAAAAGGGCGTTATATCGGAGACACGAGCTTAATGCCAGTAATTCTGCTACATTTCTCAAAGGAGACCTCAATGCCATGTGATTCATGAAGCCAAGATTTCGTAACGTCGTTCAAGATATTTTGAAAGAAGATTCAAACTTTATATTGATGTAATATCGGTTGCGAATGATATTGAATCGGTATACGGAAGCGAAAAGTCTGCCAAGACTAATATAATTGAAATGGAAAATTACATTTCAAGAATCGTGAAAGACAATTGCGGAATCGGTAAAATGTTGACTGGTTATTTTAATGACAGATGATTTTTCAAGTCGGTTTCTTGTTGTGAGGAAATAGATGTTTCCTCTCACATCTCAATTAAGGGTACAATACATATAACTATCTAATAACTACGATACTAATATCCACATCTTAAACGTCAAAACACTTGCATTTATGCGCTGGCTTTTCGCATGGTCTAGTTAGGGCTGGAATAAAAATAAAGCAAGTGCTCTAGTGAGATTAGCCTTTGTGTAGTTTGCGGTGTTTTTAATGGGTCTTCTTTTCGTCGTGTCGCCCCGTGTTAATTGCTTCTCAGCTTAAAAATAGAGATATTTATGGTAACACGGTACGTGCGGTACAGTTTTAATGCTTTCGTAATTGTCGCGTTACTCACACGCCGCTCATCAAAAAGTAATTAGCAACATCTCAAATGTACTGACTTAGCTGTTCACTGTGACGTGTTAACATTGCGATGTGATGTTTGAGAACGTCATTTTCGGTAATGTAAGGACAACGCTGCAGCTGGACTCCAGAAATAAATTGTATGATCCTAGATCGTAAATCGCGTAACGTATTATTATATTACCAATGTAATTAAACGTAAAAGATATAGGAAAATGTTTTAGAATTTGACCTAATTTCTCTTCGCTTCTTAAATTTTCTTCCATATCATTGTTCGACTATTAAATATAGTCTAATTATCTTAAATGTTTTTTATTATATAGAAGTGACGAACGTGTAAACAATGCAGCTGATGGAGTAATAAGACCAAAGTCCTAAGACCCCACATGCGTTGCTACCCGTAAGGACGAAGTTGAAAGTTGAAACGCCTCGGATTAACTAGAATCAAAATACTTTACCGAGTACACACCAATACACTCTTCAAAGCAGAGTAGAGTAGCGCCCTGGCTGAATAAGGCAGAAATAAATATGACAATGATCCCGCCGAAGTCAAACTACTTAAGTACTTAGTGTTCTACCAACTTTACGTTCATTGAAATCAAATCCTTCGTGTCAATTGAAACACATTGTTTAAAATCTCGTGATGAATTTAGTTAAAAATGTTTGATCCAGGAAGAATAGTACTTGAACCTCAAAGCATTCTGCAACCAAGTACAAAGCAAAGTCGAATTAACAATAACGGTTACATAAATACGAACGACCCATGTTCAACGTAAAAGTAATACGCGAATTAATATAATTTACGGCGGACATAATTCCAATGGGGACAGAAACGATCGTATGGGCTTAGGTATGGGATCTGGTAGAGTTTTATGATACTCGTAACACCTACGGGCCGGTAATGAGGTCGCGCCCAGTGCTTTACGATGGTGACGTAACGGCGAGGCGACACTTTTTCTATAAGATGGACGTAGCAACGAAGATGAAGACCTCCTGATGGTAAGTGACCACTACCGCCCAAAAACATCTGTAAGCAACTTCATACCAAAAAGGATTACCTGAAGTTGATTACAGACTAAGATGGTCGCCTCTAATGAAAGGGAGCCGGCAACCACATCCTTCCACCGAAACGCAGGAACTGCTGCAGGCTAGAAATAGGTGTAGCGGTGGTACCTCCACAGTCGAACTATACTAGTTCTACCACTAACACAGGCGAGTTACAAGGATCGGTAAAAAAGGCGGTACTAACTCGTTCGCTACTTCTTAAAAATATATATATTAAACCATGTTAATGCATATTCTCTATCGACTTGTATGTATGCGTGTATGTAAATGTATGTGTCTGATGTAGAATCAAATTAAAGCAACGTTAACTTGAACTTGTACCGGGGTCGTTTTTCGTTGTATTTTATCGGAAAACGATTCAAGGCGTTTAAGTCATTGACGTGTGAGGGTGGTATTGAATAAATAATTTGGGCGGTGCCGCTGTAACCGTTATGAATAATGTGTTTCGACTTTTTTGTAACAGAAGTTCCTTTGATGTCAAACATCTGACATCAAATGACGACCCGCGTTGCGGAACGGTCACCATACCGGTCTGACGCGCAGTGGGTCCCAGTTTGATTCCCGGCCAGACAGAAATATGAATGATGAGTTTAGATTTCTGTTTTGGGTCTGGGTGTTTGTGTATTCGTGATTGCGTGTCCATGGCACCCACGACACAGGAGAAAATCTTAGTGTGGGGCTATGAGTGTCGAAAGTGTGAGTGCACATCTGCCAGGCGTCCCGTGACGCCAATTTTTTTATTTTTATATTATTACGATACAAAAGATACAAAAACAATACGCAAAGGAATTTCTGTTTGTAGTGATGTAATGTTTATGAACAAGGAGGTACTACTTATTTACGGACGTGTTACTTGATGGTACGTGACCTCGCTGCCATCGATTAATACCTGTAATAAACATAGGGAGGATTAAAATTATACCCGGGCTTAGAAACAGTACCTTGCGGACTGAGTTAGAACGCCGCGTGTGCTGTTTTCCTGCCTCCTCTCATCTGCAATGTAGTAGAACACACATAGTTCGACCGGGGAGATACCACCGCCACACCTATTTCTAGCGTGAAGCAATTTTTGCGTTTCGATGGATGGGTGCCGTGATAATAAAAAAAGTCGACGGGAGAGGGGGGGAGCGATCCCCCCCCCCTCTCCCGTCCCCTGTTTCCCCTATTTGCAGACGACATTTTTAAATATGTAGTCTTTGTCACATTCTTAAATAAGACGATTCTAACGATATGTCATATGTCACAATCCAACAAGCTGTTCGTGCTGTAGCGTGTGCCAAGGAAATGAACATACGCTCGAAAAACACTACCCTCATTCTGACGCAGTCAGGTCAAAATTTCCCATCCTTTGAACAAAAAGCCAGCAGCGCTTGTTCCTAGTTCACTGTCCTTCAAAGAGTCCAATGGTACAATAAATACTTAAATGATTACACTGAGTGACGGCGTTCGAATCCAAATGAGATATCGTCAACTGAACGACGATCGTACGGGCATCGAACGCGGTCGTAAACTAGTAACATCGTTAAAAATATTAAAACATAAAATACGACTGTTAAAAACCAATTTTTGTTCATAATGATTATATTCACTACCATTTTTTTATACCCATATTGTCATAATAGTCAAAAATACGTCCCCCTCCCCCCCTACCTGTATTTCCAGACGCCATTTTGTAAACTTATATAGCCTATGTCACTTTCCAAATTTAGACGATTTTTATTATACGTCACAATCCAACAAGCCGTTTGTTTGGACATACATACATACATTTAATGGACATACATACATACGGTCGAAAAACATTAGCCTCCTCCTGACGCAGTCGGGTAATGATTACACTGAGCGACGTCGTTCGAATCCAAATGAGATATCGTCAACTGAACGATTGTACGGGCATCGATCGTGAGTGTAAAGTCGTGGTCGTAAATAATGAATGTTCACAGTAATTCGGCTTCGCTGCCGAATAAAACAGCGCACCCGGTTCGTTGAACCCGATCGATAGTCGGAAGGTTTGCTTCTGTTAACTTCGGCCTCACGACGTTTCCAAGTTTTCGTATGAATCCACCGAATTATAATCCCGTTTAAAGTGGTTATATCATGCCTTGATGTCTCAGATCTGATAATCAGATTGCAGATGTGTGCGTTAGAGATTTTTGTAATCCTAATATGAAAATATTAAATTATATAAATACTATAAAACTTCTGGTAAAAATATGTTATCTGTTTAATCTTTGAAATCTTGTCTTTCCAAAAATACACTAAAGTAAGAAAAAAGGTAGGTAATACGATATATATTTTTTTTATTAATATGAAGTAGCAATCGAGCAAGCAGCCCACCTGATGGTAAGTGGTTATTGCCGTCCATGGACATTTGTAAGCAACCTCATATAGTACAGGGGTTCTATATGAAGTCTATCACAGATGCGTTGCTACTTCCGAGGACTGAGATGGTCGCTTCATATAAAAGTGAACCGTCAACCACACCCTTCCACCGAACTGCTTCACGCTAGAAATAGGTGTGACGGTGGTACTTCCTCGGTCGAACTACATTGGTGCTACCACCTGGCAAAATTAATTAATATGTCACCTGGCATTAATAACTACAGATAAATAAATGGGCCAAATTGCTGCCTCGTGGAAGTGTAGCTAGGACACTGGCAGCAATACCTCACATGACACATGCCTTGCTACTCCCGAAGAATAAAATACTTGCCGTATACATATAAAAGTAAACCGTCACTGTACCTTTTCACCGAAACATAAGAACTGATGTATGCTAGAAATAGGTGTGACGATGGTATGTATATCCCCGGGCGAATTATACTAATACGACGATTTCGTAATACAAGTATTTGTGGAAAATAAATAATTAGTAACATTGTTGAAAACATAAAAAAAAACCCGACTGCTTAAAGCGAAATTTCTGTTCAAATTGATATATATACATATATTCAATTTAATGTATTTTTGACTTGATACCCATATTGTCGTAATAGTAAAAAAAACATCCCTCCCCCTTTTTCTTCTGTTTGCAGGTGCTATTT
>DWNE01004138.1:0-15617 GCA_018249875.1 Cecropterus toxeus
AGATGCCTGTCTGGCCGGGAGTCGAACCCGGGACCCACTGCGCGTTAGATCGGTATGGTAACCGCTCGGCCACGCGGATCGTCGTCGATATTAAATGAAAGCTAGCAAATATACCATTACATAAATATATGTATCATATTTTTTATAACAAAAACTCATAAAAAGTTAAATTAAATATATCTGTATTAGAAAATATAGATTTTAAGCAGTCGGTTTTTTTTTGTTTTAAATTTTTAACAATGTTACGTGCAGCACAATTAGCTCTATGACAATTACCTATATGACATAAAAAACGCATGTTTATGAACTTTTCTAAGAACTAGAACAATCTCATAATCTTCACATTACAAAAAACATAAAAAAATATAATTTATACAAAAAATTTAGTCAGTTTAGTATGCGCTTTCACGAACAAGAATAATGATGCATCATTACTTGGCCTACCGTATTGTTTTAATTATTGTCAACTTATAACGGAGCCCTTATGAATAGTATGAATAATATATATCGCAGCTCCATTGCCTCATTACATTACAATCACTATAATTTCAGACGTAATAAAAAAAATATATTTACTTTACTGCTTGTTTTACTCTGAAAAGTATACATAGTATTGAGAAATCTGTTAAAAAATGGTAAAGTACTCATAAAGTCAATCAAGATTTTTATTAGAAACAAATTAGATATATCATTCACATAATCTTACGTCTTTGTTTTGCTATGTACAGTGAACAAAAAGTCGTTTAAAACAACGCTTAGCTTGGAGAAGCGCTTAGCGATTTTTTATGACTCAAATTTCTGAACGAAAAAAATTAACATGTAGTTTTACTGCTTACTATAAAAAACAAAATTCAACATAATTATTAAAAAAGTTGTTTATATCTCTAGAGAAATAATTATTCAACTAAATAAATTTTCTTCCTACAATATTTCGCTATGTATATGGCATCGTTTAAATTTTTAATATTACTTGATTTGTTATAATTATTCACTCAATATTTAACTTTAATTTAACGTTGATAATTTATTAACTTGACCATAAAAATGTTAAAGTTAAATTAAAGATTTACATTTTCAAAATATCAACTACCGACCTTTATTATGCTGAGTTTGTTTTTAATTATAATGACTTACTTTCACAGCGGTATTAAAGTAATTACTTATTATCAGTTACTCATTAAATTAAAGTTCACATAATTTAATTAAATTTTGACACAAAGCAATTATGTAATAATGATAAGGATTACATTGCAGTAATTAAATGATAATAAAGTAAATACATACTGTTTAATGAGATCATTTTTGTTTTGTCGGTATGATGTATTCATAATAATATAATTAACTTTATAGCGAAGTAATTAAGGGTTTCTATATAATTATTTTATAGAAACGTATTTTATAATTAATAACATGTACTGATAATCAACTGGTACATTTTTTTCTGCCCACGTCAGATCATTTCAAGTCAAGGAGATTTCTTAACACAGCAGTAATCACTTAACAAAGAAATGAAAAAACCTACATAGTTTTATTACCTTCAAAAGATTCTTGACTTAATAAAAATAACACCATTTATAAATTAACTTCGAGTATTATATACAATGTAAAATATGGAATACATTATTATGTGTACAATATTAAAATGATGTGTCATGTAATCCAACCAGCATGGAAAGCAATAAATGGATTGATTTGGGCCTTGGGTCAATACAATTAAAAGAAGATAAGAGGACAAAGCACACACAAATGCGCTTGCGCTGATGTACGTACTTATTTGATATTCTATTATAGGGTAATAACTGAATATTCTAAATAATACCACAGCTAAATTAATTAGTTTATAATACACACTAACTATGTACGTATAGGTAAAGAGATGGCTTCGCATTGTGTCCCAATTTAATTGATTTCATTAACTAAGCTTCGCCTATAATTGAAAGTAGACAGTTTCTGCACAAGAGAGGGTAAGGTAATTACAAGATCCAATTTAGAATTGCCAACTCTACACTTTGCTGTTAGTTTGAAACAAAAGCTTAATTAATTAAGTCGAGAACAATTAAGTTCACTGCCGTAATATTCTCAGCAATTACGCGGAATTCGATGTATTTTGTAGTCGTCGGTAATTACCGACGAGACTCGAATCAGATTGTATCCGACACTAATACAGCACATATCCATTAATTAAACAGTGAATACAAACAACGGGGTAATTGGAAAATCTAATCGCTAATTTATTATCGCGACTGGTAGAGAGAGGATCGTTTTTTGTTTTTGTTATATGATAAGCCTCGAACGTTGTGCAATCACTATAACTATAAGATGAGTGCTTTGTGTTGTTTTCCATTATAAATGTGTACAAATTGGTTGCGGGTGAGCGCTGGCACGTGACGCGAGAGGGTTGTTGTCAATTTGGAGGTATGGAAGTGATAAATCCGAGGTGTATCTGGGGTATCGGGGTATCGCCAAGCGGAGTCGATATACCAGCGGCAGCGGCCCCGGCAGCGAGGCAGCGTGTAACGAGACACATTTCCGGGCGTATCCTTCCAATTAGCGAGAGCGAGGCGCGAGCGGGCGGAGGCTGGACACCGTTGCCTGTGCGCGCTCGTTACGCTCCCGCCTCGTTAGGAGAATTGTTTGTTCGAGTATGTAAAAATGTGTTTATTTGCACGTACGCTCCGGGCTAAAAAAATATATGAAAAGACCCTTTTAAGACTTTTAATGATTTCCCGGCAAAGGGAAATTGGGTTAGTTATTTTCCTCGGGGTTGCCCCTCGTTAAGTTTTAATGGGGTAGCTAGCTACGACGTAATCAAACGTGCTTATTTAAGTTAACGACGTTTACAGGTCTGTACTTTGTTGTCAATAGAAATTACTTAAAGAAGACTTCTGCTTGTTAGGCTTAAGTTAAAGGCTCGTTGAAGTGCCTTCACGTTAACGAGTACTCGTACTTAATGATTTGTGTTCGAGGATAACTTTTTCTTGGAGTAGTTAATAATGCATGCGAGACATTTGTACGAAGTATGCCACCTACTAAGCAACATGTTAATCAGTAACAAGTTAGAAATACAGGGTTTCCGGTGCGCTCGGTACCGACTCCCTGTATAGGCAGAACGCCTAATTAATCTTCAGTAAAATGTCGACGCTGCTTGTTTTTGCCAGGAACTCGGCTCATTAGAGCGACGAGGCATGTTGATTACATTCTGCAGCGCTTATTAGCACAAACTCTCATTAGGGGCCACTATTGTTGTAATTAAACAACGAGCAACATCGGCACAGATCGCGGCGCTCGAATCGACACGAAATAGCCTCTATCCACTCGGAATACCGGTTACGGTTATTCGGTGAATACCGAGCTATAAAATTGTGGAATTTTAATTAACAACTCAATAGTTACAGAGAACGAGGGGGTTCTTGCGGTGTCTGACATGATTCCATTGTTATCTGCAGCGGTGCAAAAAAGTGGAGGTTTGTTTAGAAGTGGCTTACACAATTACGTGAAGGTACTCGGTTCCGGCGGCAGTACGTCGTCGGGCGGCGGGCGTGAGTTTAATTGGACAAGCGAGGGCGTGGGGGTGCGAGTCCGTACGGCCGGGTGTTCTACCCCCTAACACTTCTAATTGGCTCGCCAACACTAACAGGAGCGCTTTCCTCTAAAATGTTTACTCATCGTCATTACTTATAATAGGGCCTGATTTCTCAAGAGCACCTGCCCACCGCGTATTACAGTTTAAGCTCATTAACAATCCGTCCTTGTTTAATTTTTTTAGCACCGTAGCCTCACGCGGCTCTCGAGCCTCACTTTACGTCTAATTTCTATTAATAAAACTCTTTATTTCTGATTACTCTGAATCGTAATTTAATGGGTAGAGTATTTTCATGTCATGATTAATGAGAGATAAAAGCTTTGGAGATTGCGATAAAGATAACAATTAATGGGGACATTGACGTCGTTACTTTAAATAATCAAAATGGGCTTAGTGGTTGTGATCAAAAATATTAATGACCTTATTTCAATAAGGTTATTAATATTTTTAAAATACTTTACTATGTACTTTAAATAAGGCTATGATAAATAATTTAAATAAATTAAATAATTTCAAGATTTTTAAAAGATTTACAAATCAATTATATATTTACAAATTATAAATAAAACCTTATATTTCTTATATGATATGTATCATATTCAAATGAGAATAAACTGCTACATAAAAACATATTATAAATTAACTTTAAAATATTAAAATAATAGCGATGACAACCCTGTCGTAAACGGTAGTTGCCTAACCACGTACTTCGATAACAATCACTCATTAAACATGTATATTTTACAGCTGATAACATATGTGAAGATAAATTAACATGACCGTTTAATGCGCTGTCTATTAATCACAGCGATTATATTTTATGTGTCATGAAATATTCGATAAAAAGTAAGCAGAGGAGTATGAATTAAATTAAAAAAAAAATGTTGTGAAAGTAAGGAAATAAATTTTTATATTGTAATTATATGAATTCTAAGTTTATTTTAAAATAAGCATGCATGCATCTTTCTATGATATGACTTACATTGTTTTTATCCGACTGCGTCAGAAGGAGGGTGATGTTTTACAAATGTATGTATGTATGTTTGAATGTATGTATTTATGTTTGTTTGTATGTATGTATCTTTGGCACGCGCTACAGCTCAAACGGCTGGACGGATGGTGATATCCTTAGAATCCTCTTAGTTTGCAGTGACACAGGCTATATAATTTTTAAAGATGGTGCCTGGAAACAGAGGAAAAAGGGGGGAGGATTTTTTTTTACTTTTACGATAATATGGGTATCAAATGAAAGCTAGTAAATAAAACGATCTAAACATATGTATGTTGTAATACTTTTACTTGTTTATTTTGACAAAAAAATATATAAGCGTTTAATTAAATATGTATCATTATAAACAAAAGTTTTGATTTAAGCAGTCCGGTTTTTTGTTTTATTGTTATTTATATGTTATTTATGTTATTCGTAGTTTGATAAAACTACAACAGAACCTATATTGTTCGAATAGTTTATATATTGCATGTATAGAGACATTGAAGGTTTGAAATACGAGAATATACATTGAGAAAAGGTTAAATATTAAAACGCGAAGTTGTAACTACTAAAGTTGCATTAAACAGCTTGTGATAAATATAATTCCTTAGATTGTAACTTAAATTCATTTGCGCATATAAGCGACCAAAGATAAATATAGAGTTAATACAGTTAAAGAAGTAAGAAAAACAATAAAAAATAAGTATAAGTATAAATCCATTAATTGTCTTAAATAAATAAGTAACCAAATAAATAAAACTGACTTTCTGTTTATTTGTCCAATTCAATAATAATAAGATTTGTGATTATTTATCGCCAATATACCTTTCTTTACCCTATATTAAAATTTAGAAAAAAAGGACTTTTGTTAAAAGCAAGATTTGTTTATATTTCGCAATATGTAAATCCAAAATTAAAGAGTAGTGGATACATCTTGAATCCACTACTCTTTAATTTTGGATTTAAGGTACTAAATAAAACCTTCTGATACGTCTTATATAAAAGCAAAGAGTACACGTTACACAAATAGATACAATCGTATGATAGAGATACCAACCTAAGGCATTTTTGTGACATAACACCCTTAAGGTGTTTAATAGGATAGGTATTAAATATTTATGTTATTTTCTATTTTTGTCTGCGCGTCGGAATTCGCAATCTCTAAAAAAAATATGGTTACGTAAACAATTTTACATTTTCAGAGCAAAAAATCACCTATCACTATCGGTAAAGTCCTATAAATTCGTATTAAAAACAAGAAAAACAGTTATCAACTTTTTAAGGTAAGCCATAAAAGACAGCCGAAAGACTAATTAATATTGCAACTAGTTGATCCGACAGATTTTATCCTGTCTTCACTATGAATATTGAATTGGATTTGGCAAGACTGACAGTAATGTCTACCGCCATGAGGTTACAAAATGTTATATTGTAAATGCTTGTTTTATTGGAACTTATTAATTTTCCGCCAACTTTCTTATTTTTTCTTTTATACGCACCTTCTCAATAACAAACCTAATAAACAAGTAACATCGTTAAACATTCAAACATAAAAGCCGACTGCTTAAATCGAAATTTTCATCGAAGCTTTCATTTGATATCCAATAATTGTCATGATAGTCGTCCTTCCCCCCCTTTTTCATCAATTTCCAGACGCCATTTAAAAAAATATATGTAAACTGAGACGATTCAAACGATATGTCATACGTCATAATCCGTCAAGCTGTTTGGGCTGTAGCGCGTGCCAAAGAAATGGACATACATACAAACATACGTACCGACGCTCGAAAGACATTACTCTCCTTCTGACAAAGTCGGGTAAAAAGAATTAGCCAAAGCGGTTCACCCGGTTCAAACGGTTCACCAAACAAAACAGGGGTTCATTCATATAATATTTGCTTAGAAAAGCGAGATTTGTTATTACTTCTTAGTAAAAGTATGTACCTATAAATATAGATGTGTTTAGTGTCGAGCTCGATGGGTACAGCGTGTAGTGTCTGACGCCGGCACCCGGCACTCTTCACCGCCGGATATAAGCGGCTATTTAATTTCCGCGCTTTCAATGATCGTTTTATATTCATCTACCTAGCTACTTACCTATTTTTCAACTGTAGGTACACGTTTACCACTTTCTTTGGACTTATTACAGTGCTTTTACAGCAATAACGCTATAACTGTAGTGACTAATACCGCATAGCTAAGGTGTTTTTTCTTCTAATATGATTGAAACAATTATACAAGTGATCAGATTCGACCATAATTAAACGCAAACTTTAAATAAATTAGAGTTTCATCGAAGTAATTAACATGAATCGTTAAACATTATATTTATTAATAACATACTAAAACAGTTTTTATTATTAATACAAAGTATAAGAACTATTTTAAAAACTCATTTAAAAGCAAGAACCTGTTTGTTGACATAGAATATGATACTTAACATTTGATATTGTCGTCATTTAATTTTTTTTAAATATTTTTTATGACAGTAATAACATAAAAGTAAGATGTTTTACTAATTTAATGTATTTATATTAGGTACATATTATACCTAGATTATATGTATGTTTCTCCACTTTTCTCTCTACGAAAATTTATTCTGTTAAACTTCACATTCAGTACGCGCAGTGCTTAAAAAAGGGTACATACTTTTTCTTCACCTATTAATATATAAGCGTTAAGTTTAACTTTCAGACGATGAAAATATAATAATTACTATTTTTAATAAAAGCATTCTGTTATTACGAAATTTATAAATGAATTAAATAGAGTCACTTATTTCATGGTTCTGTACCTCACAGGACGCGCCCTTGGTTCAGCCACTATATAACACGAGGAATATAGCTAGGACTCTGGCAATAGCTGCGTCCCTCTGACGAAGACGGCAGGTTGAGGAATCCGGCAATGGGGGCCAAATCAATTCTCCTCTTTCAGTTTATAATCCTCCTGTCCCGACTGAGCTGTAGGATCGCATCCAAAACGCGTTGACGCTGAAAGGCCAAAAGCGCCAACATCAACTACACAACACGGAAAAAAACTTATTCAATTTATATTACTTAGTTAATTTACTAAATAATTGACCTTAACCCAAACAATACCTTACTTTAATTGAATTACGTATATACCTATATAAATAGTTTCTTTAACTATTCAATTTATATTACTTAGTTAATTTATTAAATAATTGACCTTAACCCAAACAATACCTTACTTTAATTGAATTACGTATATACCTATATAAATAGTTTCTTTCGCCTTAATTTGCATATAACACTTTCTTGGGCGAACTTTCAGACAGTCTTATGTTTTGAGTGACAAATCCAATTTTATTCTCGACTGCCCCTCCGGCCCCTCCCCCGGACCGATCAGACCTTATCCAAATTGGATCTTGAATAATAAAGAATCGGGGCGATTGGATTTTATTCCTTAAATTCAATTAGCACACGAGGGTCGCGTGTGTGACTGCAGACGAAAGATAGAGGCACATTATCGTATTAAAAGGGATCTTAGGGTTGTATTTTATTAAGGAAAAGTTCTATGAACATCCGCGACGTTTAAAATGTTTCAGTATGTGGAAAATTTTTTAAATTGCTTGGACCTAAGTCTGTTATGAATAAAATAAATTTAAAATGTGAGTCACTAATAACATGCAATTAATTGAAGTGCTCATTTATCTTGATTTAAGATTCGTTCACAATAATTTAAGGTATTTAAGTTATATTTTAGGCTATTAATTTTTTACAGGAGATAAATGTAATTATGAACTTAAGTAGGTACAACAAAGAAACCCAATAAAAAAGTGGAAATAATTTTCCTGCTTATTTAATTACAAACTGCAATTGCAGTCAAACATATTTTAACTTATTTTGTAGCAGCGGTACTTACGAAATCGTTCGCGTATTTTAGGATTTGCTTAAACAGATTTAAACTGCCTTATCATTGCCAAGTGAGAGTCGGACTTGCAGGCGAAGGAAGATTATAGGGACACATTTTACCCTTTGTTCTCTCAAACAATCGACTTTGAGAAAAAATGGTTTTAGAAACCTCGATGCTATTTTTAAAGACCTTTTATAGATACCCCACACGTGTAGGTAAGATGAAAAATTTTTTTTGAGTTGCAGTTCCATGTATGGGGAGCCCCCCCTAAATCTAATATATTTTTTTATTTTTGTACATAATTCGGAAAGCGGTTTACAGAATAAATACACTTACGTACCAAGTTATAGCTCTGTAGTCTTAATAGTTTACGATTAAAGTGGCTGTGACATACGGATAGACGGACGGACAGACAGACATGACGAATCTATAAGGGTTCCGATTTTTGCCATTTGGCTACGGAACCCTAAAATGAGATGTTTCGTGTCTGCGTGTCTGTTTGTTACACAATCATGCAAGACCACTGACGATGACCAATGACGATTTACATGGAATTTTGCATAGATATAGCTTATTTACCTGGTCAACTTACTACTACTTTTGATTTCGATATGTTGTACTATTTAAAGACGGTGATTTTTTTATGTCCCGTAGCGAAGCACGAGTACTTAAGTTATATATAACGTGGAATTGAGTCAAAAGAGTTGTTTGGTGTAGGCTAACTAATCTATTAAATTATTGCGAAAATCATGCAATCGATTCAAGTTTAAATAGCACTCAATTAAAAAGCCTTTTATTAAGAAAGATAAAATTAATATATATTTTTTTAATTTGTAAAATATGCAAACATCGAATAGTGCTAAAGATAAGATGCTAATGGCCCGCTAAAAATATTATAAGATATTTTAATACAGATTGTTAAATAAAAATCGAATCGAATAACGTATCGGAAAATAACAGCGAGATAGCAAAGACGCTTCCACTATTAAGATTTTATATGTTGATTTAAAGAATTAATTATTTTATTATTGCAAACGAAGTATTTAAATTGATGTGTTTCGTATAATCTCGATATTATTAACACGCGAGTCTTTGATATTCAAATTCGCTTATAATCGAAACAAGGCTACTCTATTTTAATATTATTTATTTTTTATTTAAATACAAATGGTACGAAAAATTTAAATGTGATAGTATTTTTTATGGTTCGATTCTACATGTTTGACGTCACGTCGACTGCGGCAAACTTAGCGCGAACGTTCCCGTTCTTTATCCTAGGCGTTCCAAATTAGTCCTCAGGGTAAAAAAACATCTGCTAACCTCTAGTAAGACTGATCTTATCTGGGGTTCCATCCAGTTGTCCATGAGCAGCAGGGACCACTTACCATCAGGTGGACTGCATGCTGAATTACTATTTTCCCATTCTACTATAAAAAAAAACATTTTATGCGTATATCAACACGAGATAAAGAAAATGTTACAACATAGATGTATGAATATTATATTCAGCTTAATATATTACATTTTCGACTTTACGATGGTGTTCCGACGAACTCTTTGACCTAGTCCCCATATCACCCTTCATCAGTGGTGGATGAGGTTCCATCCACATTAACTGGATTCGTGGCGGTTCTTCGCGGCTCGGTTAGCGCGCTCTTTCCTTCCGCGACCGGGCAAAAACCGTTCTTCAAAAAAAGTGAAAAAAAAATAGCAAAGCCGGTGAGGTATTGGCGACTCTATCGGTGTAGCAAATTTCCATAGGTGACGATAACTACTTTCCATAAGAACGGGCCACCGTCTGCTTTATCGATAGGTTTAAATATAAAAAAATGATGCTATATATCTGATTGCTGTATGATTCTGAAATATTATTAAAGTTTAGAGACTAATTAATGTGTTTACGTAATGACATTGCGCAGTTCCTGTTATGGAATTATGGTCCTTAATATGGACCTCCTTATGATTGTTATTTTTGTACATAATAATATTAAGCAACTCGGTATGGGTAATGTAATATACTTGAAGCAATAATATTAAGAAAAGTAACTAACAAACTTTTCAGTTTGTTTGAAACTAATCTTAATTTTAATTAATTGAGCAGACGTTCGACTTGAATCTTGGTGAGATTTGAACTGCCAGTAATAATTATTTCAAACATAAATAAAACTCAAAATAGTTAAATATGGATATTATAAAGTTCACAATTAGAGATTTTTATATAAAAACACAAAATAATCGGACTGCTTAAACCGAAAAAGGAAAAACAAGTGTTATAATCAGGACATCATAGAATATTATAAGATGCTAAACGTTGTAACAATAGATTTTCCTATAATGTGTGTTTGTTAGTGCTTGCCTGTTTACATTTATTCGCTTTTATTTGATATCTATTTTTTTCCTATTTATAGGTGCCATTAAAATTATATAGCCTTATATGTCACTCGGCAAACTAAGACGATTCCAATGATATATCATATGTCACAATCCGTCGAGCCGTTTGGGCTGTAGCGCGTGCCTATGAAATAGACCTACAAACGGACATAGGCTCAAAAAACATTAGCCTACTTCTAACGCAGTCGGGTAATAATTGCACATTCAAGCAATAATATGTGGCAAACTCTCGCTACTCATCAAAGAGATGTGGTCACCGTATTCTGAATGACGCTATCGGAGTTTTTTCAACATTGCACATATAAAGATCCGAACAGAGACTGTTGAAGCACGGCCGCTCCCTCGGCTAGCCTGGCGGGAGATCTCCCTTTGCCACGTAAACGGGTCCATCTGATGCATCTTTTAATAACCCCCGGTAGTATTGGAGTACTTCCCATGGACGGCTACTTACGTTCCTACAGCCGAGAACTAAATTGGAATTAAGGCATTCCGCAAGGCAGGATTATCACACCTTATGACTAAAGGTGACGTTTCAGTAGTCGGATCACGAAGATTTCTACCTTAAAATTAATTAATGTGAAGATGGCAAAGCAATAAAAATGAACCAATAGTAATATCGCACCAATGTACTTTAAACCGACCTACGTCCCATTAGATTGAATGTATAAATATAATAAATTGTCGTATTATCGCTGCTACGTTTGACATAAACATCGAAATCTACTTAAAGTAATGGAAACGATTTAATGTTGTACCTACCAGAGCAGAATCAGGCCGCCCGATAAGACGAGTTTCGTCGAGTTATTATGTTCTCGATCAGATTATGGTTTGTCATAAATTATTACAACACCGCATAATTGTTATATTGTATCTGTATGTGTTGTAGGATTCTGACAGTAGACAGTAGACTGAAGTTTGAAAAGATGGCGAAATAATAAGGTTTGGTTTGAAGGCGCTAAGCCAAGCGACAAAACATTTTAAGTAAAAACTTTACAACAAAAAACCCGACTGACTAAAACAATTTTTTTATGAAATATAAGAAAGTATTAATTATAAAAAAGTATTACAATATGTAAAAGTATATTTTTAGATTGGTCTATTTACTAGCTTTCATTTGATACCCATATTGTCGTAATAGTTAAAAAAATCGTTCCTTCACTCCCTTTTCTCTCTATTTACAGGCGCCATTAAAAAAATATATATAAAGCCTATATCACTCTGCAATTTGAGACGATTCCATAGATAGAACTTCAAGCCGTTTGGGCTGTAACGCGTGTCAAAGAAATTGACATACATACAAACAAACAAACACATACATAGATACGCTCGAAAACGTTACCCTCCTTCTGACGCAGTCTGGTAATACTTAATAAAGATTCTGATAGTCAGTTGAGATATGTTGGAAAGTTATTTTTCTAGTGTTCTCACGTTTTACACGCACGAAACTCTGATTCCGGGTTATCGTAAAAAGCGGCGATAAATCTGTAATTGTTGAGAATCGTATTAATTTGTTGTAAAAATTGCAATTTTCTATACAAATTTGGTATACCTTCAATGTCAATCAACTTTCAATTATGCGGATTCTAAATATAAAAACGGTGCACTTTTTATTTAATTAACTAACATTATATTTAGAAATTTAATTGTAATTATAATTACTCAATGTTGACCCGGTAATTAACACCTATAAATACATTATCACTCTCAGTTGTAATTATGTATCATACTATAAATTTATAAGTAGCTTTTGTCCGCGACTTTGTCCGCTTGATATAGACAGTATTTTTATTTTTAATGATCGTGATCGTGACATGCAAATCTTATAAAACACACTACTGAGATTTAGACTAAATATTTTTTTACTATAAAGCACAATATTTTGTAATATTTAGCGCGATTTCTACTTTTAAGCACGTCACATACAGTTTCCATGGGATAAACAGTTTGTTTTATATAAACTCCTAACACTTTCTGCCTTGTTTATGTTTGTAAGTGGAAAATTTAAATTAGTCAAACAATTATGTATCTTATTAAGTGCCTAAATATAATATTTAGTGGTTTTAACTTTGACAATAACGAAAAATTTTCATACCCTATTTCAACCCCCCTTTTCACCATAATAAGTAGACTGTTTTTGTCAAGGTCAACTTTATCCCCGTACTATATTTTATGAAAATCGGTTCAACGGTTTATCGCTGAAAGTATAACAGTCACACAGACATACTTACTTTCGCATTTATAATATTAATAGGATAGAGACTCATCTTTTCCGTGTAGCTATTTAATGTTCGATTAAATTGTTTTTGCCTCGTAATGCTTGTTAATATAATTAAGCAGGGCATTTAACAATTTTGTACTCAAATGGTGGTGGTGGAATTCATTACTAGTTTTTTCATTAATTACATTTTTTCGTATTTACGGGTTTAATTGCATGATAAGGTAAGAATATTAGACGATTATTATCTTTACGTTGACCAAGAATTCTCCAACTCTAAAATTGCTTTGAACGAAATCAAAAGTAACAGCTAGTTAGTAAGTTATTAACTTAAAAATATAGTTAATTAATTACATAAGTTACTTTGTGGGGAATGGGTTATTTATTTACGTCTTATCAACATATAAATGACTCATATGCTAGATTGTAGAGGAATGAAAATTATGCACACGCTAAAATTCTTAGTTGTAAAATTATAATTTTAAATGACCAAATCAACAACTATAAATTATTATTGCTTACAAAATTTTATTGCTAAATAAAAATTAAGGACGTCTCATACCGAATCACAATATTAAATTGGGGTCTATTAATATTCATGTTGTTTTAAGTGAGTGTAACAAGCATCTCCTGACACGTAAAATATTTGTCTTTTTTTAATAATAGTCATTTAGTTCTAAAAAAAGAGGTCACCTGGATTTTTTACTAGATTGTATTATAATTCGTAATTTGTCTAAATAAATAATTTATACTAAATATAGTAGCTATTCATCACTTTTCCCCGTATAAATTGTGTTGTGGTTAAAATAATGATTTAGATACTCTAATCTAATTGATTAATTATGAGCACGTAACTATGTTTTTATGTTTCGTGACGTAATATTTATTTATCTATTTATTTTTATTATTTTATGATTTATGTTTTTTTTTAATATATTGGCCTTTACAACTTCACGGGGTTTAGTTATGGCGAGCCCAAAGCTCAAGCCGAGACAAGAAGACTGGACTGGAAGGGGGGAATAGCTTTGGTCCCCGTTGCCGGGTACCTCGACCTTTCTCCTTCGCTAGAGGGAGGGAAGGTTGCAGACCCAGCTATTACCGAAGTCCTGGCCTTCCACCTATGGTTTTAATAGGGATTGAAACCAGAGGCGGAAGGCCAGGATTCCGGCAATAGCTGGGTCTGCAACCGTCCCTCCCACTATTATGGTTACAACGGCATCACTCCCGCAAAAAAAATTGCGGGGGTGATGCCGTTGCAGTGTAACTACAAGTAAACCTTCTATCGCTAAAAATATAATATTATAATAAAGAAAATATTATAAGTTAACACGATATGCCAAGAAAGCTTACGTTGAATCCAAGACCACCGTGATAGCGTACTTTGTAACGTTTAATTGATTCAAATTCAGATGTAAATCACGAATGTCTGCATACTAGGGATGTGCGACTTTTGTATTTGATCCGATCATATAGTCTGGCAATCCAAACTGGCAAACCAACCGACCATCCGTGGCACATAGGTGAAAGTTCTAATGTAGGGCTACGTGAGTTATTTTAATATATAAAACTATAAAAAGTATTTTCACCGACTTATAAACATATCTAATACGTGTTTACATAGTACTTTAGTAACATAAAGCAGATCTATCGTATCTGCAAACCTTAATATCCGAAAATTATAATCAGTTTAATCTTTACGAAGTGCATGATCAATCTGATTAACTCGATTTAAGCTGTCCGATTTAAAATGTTTTTATATCAATCAAAACAAATGGCATTGATGGCATATCCGGGATCTGATCCTCTCAAAAACGATTCGGATCAGCGCATCACTACTGCATGCGTCCTTCATCTTATGAGCTAATGTTGCGTTAACATCCTGATGTTTATTCGCGTGAATCAAAATACACATGTCGCCTCTCCGGCGTCGCCCTAAATTGACTGTCCATCAAGCATACGTCCTACACGTTGCCAACAATGTAAATAAACGGTATTAAATATAATATTGCTACATTTATTTTATAGACAAGCGGAAGTAGTCCAAACTCTCCTTTTCTATAACAAAGACTTCCAATGTACATACATCCTGAACTTTCATTAGACTTATAATCTTAGTGCATATGAAGGTTTTGTTACTCCTAAAGATCGCTTTCGACAGTGAACTCCCATAAAAGTTTGTTTTATTGCCAAGTCGAAGAACGGCTATATCATTTACTTACCGGTATAAGGTCAGTTGCAGGCTACTTACTTAATGAAAAACAAAATACACAACTTGTATCTGACAACTATTTTCGCTGAAATTAACGTTTGTGTGTACGTAATCTTTTGAAAGATTTTTTGTACTTTATTCAAATATTGTTTTGATTTATAAGTATATTTAGTTTAAAGTAGAGTAAGTATAATAGATATCCTAACATTAATACAATGTAATACTAAGTTGTAACACGTTTAGACTCCCTTATTTTTTGTCTTTTCGTCCATTTAAAAAAAGGATTGGCAGGCATGGATCTCCTCATATAAGTGTATCCTCTCCTTTATCATGGACTAAACCAGAACACATC
>DWNE01004139.1:0-15614 GCA_018249875.1 Cecropterus toxeus
GTCGCAAATCAGTATATTTATTTGTAATATTGATAAGTCTATATTATCAAATCGTCATTTAAGAATTCGTCATAACTGTAATGACATTTTTCTATTAATATATTTTTTAATTGTCTGATGCATATGTGGTCTTTATACATAGGAATAACATAGTTTCCACTGTTTATGTTGTCCAACAGCGCATCCAGTTATAGTGTACGGTACCAAATGGTAATTCGCAATATCCCACACGTATTTACGTACAAGTTTCGACACCTACGGAGTTCAAAGCGTCTCGGCTTAATCCCTTGTCCTGGGCGACGCAAAATGCAAATAGCGAGCGGACACCTGTCATTCTCTTAATTGGTAAATTGAAACCACACTAAACGCTTCTTCAACTATTCATCCATCTTTCAACCTTTAGAAATTCGTCTTCGTCGGTCTGTATTCTTCATTCTTATTTGTCTCCGCATCAGTCATGTGTGTCAGAGACGGCAGATGGTGATGATAATACAGACGAAGACGCTTCTGGCCATTTCCTGGATTTATTCTCTGATTTTCCTCCTAGGACAACTATGGGAAGAGAGAGAGTGCTGCTATTCAAAACCACTGCCACACGGCAAGCTTTGTTACATGCTCATATTGTTATAGTGATAGTTGTTATAGCCTATTTCTGCCTCATAGCTCCAGTGCTTACATGGACAGCTTTGGGTGGCAGTGACCAATTATTCTGACTGTACCATGACTGTATTCAAAATTAAAGTAGCATATAAATGCTACTTAAATATAATAATAAAACGTTCTTGTTCCACTTTTACAACTTCAAACTCCTTAAAAAGACGTCAACTTAATAGAAAAGTGTCATCCGCTAATCTACCGCAGCTTCAACAGAGCACAAATTGGACCAAGCTCGACATCTGTCATTCACCCCCGCTCGACATCTGCCATTCACCCTCTCCCGGCACTCGTTAGTTACTCTGATTAATGTTCGTGCGATACTATTACGAGCTTTTGCTTACGTGTACACTTGAGTGTACCTAATTATAAAGTTTAATTAAAAACAGAAAACCTACGGAATACATAAATATGTTGTGTGTTTTAAAACAGAAATTATGTACTTATATATTTATTTTATAAGACTAGAAATAACCTAGTTGTAATGAAAGCATTTTATTGAAACAAGTTGTAGCTAGAGAAAACGCGTTTTAACTGAGAACGCATTTTGATGAAAACACGTGTACGTAATTATTCCTTGTTGAACCCTAAAAATACTACAAAAAATAACATGCACAATATTTATTGACTCACCGTATGAAACTGAAATACAGTGCTGTGACAAAATTCAATAACTGTCTAAATATTGGGACGTTGTTATTGATTGCCAATTTCCTTTTATTTGTAATAGATATTTCTGTTGATTTATCTGGTTGGATATTGATAGTGGCCACTAATAAAACTATGAAATATTGGGACCAGTCCATCTCATGATCGTATAAAAATTACAATCATGCGACGTCTTTTTTACCCGAGTACGTCAGAAGCAGGCTAATGTTTTTCGAGCGTATGTATGTATGAATGTTTGTTTGTATGTATGTCAATTTCTTTGGCACGCGCTACAGCCCAAATGGCTTGACAGATTGTGACGTATGACATATCATTAGAATTGTGTCAGTTTGCAGTTTGTCGTAATAGTAAAAAAATCAGCCCCCCCCCCCTTTTTCCTTTATTTCCAGGCCATATTTAAAAATTATGCAGACTATGTCATACATCATGATCCGTCAAGCCTCCTTCTGACTCAGTCGGACAAAAAAGTGTAGCACTGGTGCCACCGTAGTCATCTATCATGTATATCATCTATTATCATATCTATCATCTTTAAAACAGACTAGAGATGTTTTATTAATTAACCAACGTATCTCGGATCTTAATAAGCCATCATTACAGAACATTTACAACCCTAATTGGCAGGTATTCCGATACCGTATTGTTTAATTACCTGTACATTTGTTTCACAACCATTTAATTTACCCTTACCGAGCACTCGATAGCGTTTGTATTAAATTAATTAAGCGACCAGATAAAATTAATACAAGTTTATTATCATTTTCTTTTGTCGTTCAGGAAATTATATTGTGATCACAGGATTTAAAGTTTTATAACTTTTTTTAAAGGTATGGATGTGCGTATTTGCGTTTGTGTGTGTTTGTGTGTGTGTGTGTGTGTGCGAAGGCATGCGTGCGTGCAGTCGTGCAGGAGTGTGATTGATGTCTTGGTTTCATTTACCAAGTTACATAAGTTTTGGATAATATTAAGAATTTCTTGACTGGTTTTAGACTGACTAAAAGGTTGTATATCTTTTTTTTGTTTATTTTTATTTTACAAGTTTTTGTACAGGTTATAGTATAAAAATACAGTAATTACAAATAATATAGTCCAAAGGACTTTTTGTAGTTCATCTTCTCATATTATTCCTACGTCTACTTCTGACATTTTTGGTGACAGATATCAATAGCCACATTAACATCAAATTCAGACTGACTGAAAGGTCTATCGGTAGTGTAAATGTATTAAAAAGTAAAAATATCAGGTAATAAAAGTCCTAGGTTTTATACACATAATATTTATTAAAGATACAAACATTTACATTCATCTGTCAATGAAAATATAGAATTGTGTAGGAAATCGTGATATATAACTTTGCGTACATACTCAGTAAATACTTTATGCCTAAATCAATAGTTAGTAATCAAAGATAATGTATTATTTTTAATCAATAGCAGTTATATTACAGTTTTATAAATACGTGTGTGTAATTTAGCTCACTCATAGACATAAACATAGACAATTGTAATATTTTATAACGACTATAATAATCATAGTTTTACGATATGCTATGTTTTATAATACAATTAGCGCTTTGTTTCCCAATTTTATTATTCCTAACATCTAAAATAGCTTATTAAATAGAACTTTGGCAACATTCTGTGATAGGATATTATCACTATTTGTAAAATGCAGAAGCTATATCAGAAAGAAACTTTATATAATTGCAAATTTTTGAAGTAAAACTTGTTTTAAGGTATTACAAATAAGATTGGAAAGGAAGATTCGTTTAATATATGTACATAAAAAATAATATTTATAATTGTAAATTTCCATTAGGTTACGGTAAAAAATATACATATACCGTAATATAATTAATTTTAATCATCAGAATAAAGTTACTGTCCTATATCGCCTTCACTACTATAATGGAAGGTACATATTTATTCATTGATAACAGTTAAATAAGTTCGGCTGAAAGGCAAGAAGCCAAGTCTGGTAAATAATATTAAGAAAACTGTAAATAGTGTTAACTGCCAATGTTTTATTTATTCGAAAGAGATAATTTCCGCCGTAGTGCCAAATATGTTTAACTTTAAAGTGTTATAAATATTACTCGTTTACTTTTTGTTAAATTCTTCAATCTTTTTATTTTATTGTTTATTTTATCTTTTAAACATTTATATCGTGTGTTAATGTATAAATAACATTTCATTAATAAGTTGGTACGATTTTACAATTTATTATCTTAACAGAACACTTACTATAACTTACGATTTAAATATCTACATCCATTTATAAATACTCCAACAAAGCACTAATTCCAATTCTAGCGATTTCGATGTTAATGTAAAAATTAAAAATAAATTTATAAAATATTTTACATCAATTTTTAAAAATTTTAAAATATTGAGAATTTATCGAGTAATTATGTCTGGTAACTATAGTTTTATAAGCGAGCATTTCTTAAAATTAATTTCATATATCACGTTGAAATACTAACATTTAATATTAAATTTACACATAAAACAGTATTAACAAGCAGTAAAAATATGGCAATGCAGAATCACTACACATTTACGTAATAATTTATGACAACGATATAAATATATGGACATTCTATTTATTTCGCTAGTATTGGTAGAATATTATTATGAAACTGAATTATTTCGGACGTGATACGAATATTTCTTCTTCGTTCTTCGCGATGTTATGGGTAGTTAATTTTATCATATAAAATACAATTTACCTAAATATAGTATAAACTCATGGATTCAATGACATATTATACAGATGAAATTTATAATATAAATAGTTTTTTACAGCGTAATAAGACGTAATTTAAATTTGTACAGAATAAAATCTTACATTTACTTACTTACGTCAACTTACATAGAATAATTTAATTTCGTAAGCGGAATAAAAATCTATTCAATAGGGGATAAGAAGAGTCCATTTAAATCAGCGTGTTTATGGTCACTAGGGGGCGTGAGATCATTGGTATTTGAGGTAGAGACGGGTGTGTTGCTCGAAACGGCCGCATCAAATGTGGGTTGATTAACGTTTATGGTGATTTCGCGAGTAGCCTGGCAAGAGTGGTTGGTGATAGAGAAGGCGGGGAAGGCGGGGGGCTCGGGAGGGGTGTCCTCCTCGGGCAGTGTGCGCAGGCGTGAGAGCCTCCCCCGCCCCCCGCCTCACACTGGCGACTGCTCACCGCTTGCGCTCCCGCTCGTGATGTACTCCTGCGCAGATAGAAGTTTTACTAGAGCTAGATTGATCAGCCGTAAAATCTCTTGAGATCTTATCTGTTTCAAGCACAGAAAAGGCTTAAAATTGGGCATTTTTTGAGAAGTTGTCGACTATATCTCCTTTGAATCGTTACGATAGTGTAGTAGTAATAAGTTACGCCTAAAAGTTTATGTACTTAGGAAAGCTTGTATATCAATTAGGTAAAATGCCGCTTAATAATATTGTGGTGTAAGCATTCACATAACACATTTGAAGGGGGATTCGAATTAATTTGACTCGGAGTTTCTTGGATTCTAACACTTCCTTCATTTCCTTAAGCGCTTCTCTAACTGGTATAGATAAATATAGGAACTTTCTATGCAAATGTTACTTTATTTACATGATTTTTGCTATCTGGGCGTTTTCTTACCTAATAGGGTATTATTACACATTAATATTTTATAAAGAAAACGTCGTATAGCAATCATATATTTTATTTAAATTTCAAAACCTTGAAAAATTAAACAGGTTACTGAAAGTTACCGGTTCTAATTAGTGCGGTTAGTCTCTTCATATCTAGAAATCGATTTGCAAATGCAAGGCTTTGAGGCAGCTGCATCTGATTACATTTGTCGGACGCTAGCAGAATATCTAATACATTTGTAAATTCAAAACATTCCGCATTGCATGCATTGCTGTAGGATCTACAGTGTAGATTATTCAAGCAGGGAAGGCGACTGTCAATTTCTTACGTAAGTGTACTATCTATGAATATTCAATTTTACGAGAAAAGAGGAAATAGGGCAGTATTTGCTCTTTTCTCTGTTTTTTTTTCTATTTACTACAAGTTGGTGTTTCTTGAGATGAAGCTACATCCAAGAGATGCTTGTCTCTTGTCTCTGTGACTGATCGTCTAAGAGTTAAGCTACTAAAATTTTAAGCTCCTCTATACTTACAGCATGCAGGTGCCGTCCATCATGATGTGGTGCGAGAGATGCTCTTGGAACCAACAGCGTCGTAGTGGTGGTTTCCGACGCCGCAGACTCCCGCTTCGAAGGATGGCTGTACAACCTGTTCCACATCTCTCTTGTTAACAAAACAAATAATGTAATATCCATATTACGCAAACGTTTGTGTCGTTAACGTGTATTTTTTTTATTTATTGTTACTCAACCTTAGTCAATTGTAATTTATTTATGGTTGTTCACTTTATGATTTACTAAATATAACAGATGAATCCAAAAAAGTTTATTTTTAAATTGAAATAAACGTAATGAACATTCTTCTAAAAGTAAATTTAAAAATATTTTTACATCAATATGTCATATCGTTACAAAAGAAAAAGATATTTTGTCTTTATTCAACTGTTATTTATTGTTATTATAACTTTGTTTTACAGAGTTCATTGTATCATCAGAATGATAAAATTAAGGATGGTATACTGATTATCAAATTATTAATTTGGGAATGATATGATTGGGAAGGAACTATTGCAAGTCAACTACATTCATTTTAATATGTAACGGATGTAATTGTGTCGAAATATCGTCATATAGTAATTCAAAAACTGCATAGTAGGAGTATCTGTTACATATTAAAATGTATAAATTCTGCGATAACATTCGTCTAAAATTATATAAACTACGTTCACACAAAAAGCTGTAGGTAGATACATTATTTTATTCAATATTCTAGTTATAATATTGTGAAGATAATTTATAATTTAATTTTGTTTTATTTTATGTTAAAAAATAGTAATAAAAGTAGTTGTATTGCGTTTCTTGTGCTTATTCATAATTTTAGAATTAAATTGACGTAAGTGAAAAAACTTTAAACACCGACATAGGGACACTTCATACTAGGACGGAAGCTGCTTAAGTCAGATCGCAGCATCTCGTCTTTGGATGCATTTTTTTATAAGATTGTTAGTAGCACGCGAGCATGACGCCCATTATATTGTAAGTGGTCACTGCAATCCATGGACAGTATGGACACTGATAGCACCTTCTGTAATGGTTACAGAAGTTCAGATAGAACACCTAGTGGTGTTCTTTCTGAAGTCAAAACGGATGCGTTGCTACGCTTGAGGACACTAAGATTCGTTCTATGAAAACGAGATTGTACTTTGATTCAAGTAGCAAACGAGCATGCAGGCTACCTAACGGCAAGTGGGCATTGTCGCCCATGGACATCTAACTATCTGAAGTCAGTGTGTGAAGTCATGTGGCTGCTCCCAAGAAATAAGATGGTCGCTTCATATAAAAGTGAGCCGGCAACCACCCTTCCATAAAAACGCAGGAACTGCTTCAAGCTAAAAAAAGGTGAGGTGGTGGTATCTGTCCGGTCGACTTATACTCGGTATTTCCACTTAAGTTATTGTAATTCTATGAAGCGTATAAAAATGCATACTAAAATATGCATATGTAAATGATTAGTGCTTACCTGAAATCAACTCTCAGCATGCATTCAAATCTCGTAATGTTAATTAAAGCCAGAAGGAATAAAAACCAGTCAGATAAAGCAGCCAAAACATCAATTTATTAGAAAGTATCAAAGGATGTAGTAAAATCATCCAAATCCATTATTTTCTTGTCTATAAAATTTCCCGTAAATTCTTCATAAATGCAATAAGCGTCCGTAAGCACTATCCATGCTTCCATGCCTCTTCATACTGTGAGCCTATGAATGAAAAATAATGTATTGTAAAATATGGATTTGGAAATGTAATTTTACATCTAAATGTTTTGCAAGCGGTGCTCTTTCTAAAATTGGGCCCCTCGATGGAACTCAGCTAAAATAAAACAATAACGTCTATCGTTTAAGATTGAATGCATTTATGTAAATTTTAAGTTCTTGAAAGCGGGTAATGAAATTTTAAGTGATCCGGGGCCCCGAAAATAATACGGGTTTAGGTATTCAATTCCAGGGATGTTATGGAGCTCTGTAAACATATCCGAAACTATCAGATATCCGAAATAAAAATATATCCGTATCCGAAACTGTAACCGTAACCGATATAAACGTTTCGGTTAATTTAGGATATACATTTTTGAGACATGTTAATTTTAAATTTTAGTAAATAACACTTAAAATAACAAGTTAGCTTAGTAATAACTGATTTTACTAATTGTAATACCAAATTATAACATATAAATAAAATCAAACTATTGCCTATTTGTATTTTACGTTAATTCTTTTAAAATGTAATATCCGTAACTATCAGAAATTATCGGAAATTAATTAACTAATAATATCTGATATAATAATAATAATTACATATCCGTATCGTAACCGAAATTTCATATCAATAACATCCCTGTTAAATTCGAAATGAAGCAGTTCTAACAATATCGAAGTATGATTTTAAACGGGGTTAAGTGCAAGTTAAGTGTGCTCTTTTCTTAAAACGTTTTGTTGGAGAAGCGTGCGATATCCAAGTAGTCGATTCTTATATATGTTTTAGGTATGTCATATATTTAATACATAAATGTCATACAAGTAACGGATTTGGCCCGGATACCAGCAAAATTTAGGATGATCATAAGTTCTTTATGTCAAGCGATCAGTACATCTTGTGTATGAAAATTGACATAAAAAATGACATGATTGAATAATGTTGACATTGTTTACACAATAAGGGCATGAAACAGGCAGTCTTATGTGAGGAACATTAAAAACTAAATATATATAACTCAAAGGTGACTGACTGACTGACATACTGATCTATCAACGTACAGCCCAAACCACGGGACGGATCTGGATCTCGCTAAGAAAGGATTTTGATCAATTCTATCCCCAAAGGGATAAAATAGGGGATTAAAGTTTGTACTTCTTAACGCGAGCAAAGCCGCGGGCAAAAGCTAGTTGTATATATATGACAGCTAAGCTCCTCAGCAGCCTTTAAATAAATACAGATGTATATTGTAGTTTTTAATCATCCTCCTTCTCTATTTTTTGCAAATACATATATGCAAGGTCAAATACGCGAAAGCTTCATTTTTAACTGACTTCAACAAATAGGAGGTTCTCAATTTGACTGGATTTTTTAAAATTCTATGTACTTATCGATTAATATATACAAAGAACATTGATGTAGGTACAAATACAAATGCGCCAAGCAACCTAGTAATACTGTCTTTTAACGAAAGCAAAGTATTGAAATAAAAGCATTTCTCATTTTTGTGCCCTATTTGAGTACGCTTTACATAAAGATAATATTTATTGGTTGGTAATAATAGTTAGGCATTCTTGGATAGTTCCAGAAACACTTGTTGATGTCGCTAAAAATATTTTGATGATAGTTAGGCATTCCTGGAAAGTTACAGAAGCATTTGTTGGTGTCGCATTTATTTCTAGACATTTTTTTACGTGTTTATTATATGTACACTGTTTTCGAAGCAATCTAACCTAATGCGCCGTTACAATGTTTGGTTGACGTTTTTACACAGAAGGCACATGCCATCGGCTTTCATATAAAATCTTCGATCAAATGTGTATATTTTTACGTTTGCATTTAAATTAGCTTACGTTTTGTCCCATAAGTGCAATTTTGTAATTTTTTAAGACATTAAAGAATCTTTATACCGATATTTGATCGAAGTATAAAACATATTAGTAGAAACTTTTTAGCGTCAAACGAGGGCCACGAAACACGCTTGGCGCTACGACCGTCAGCACTGAACGTATATCGGCAAATTTTATGGCCATACAAGATGGGGCACATCGCAGCCTTCATGAGTAACCGCACAATTCAAAATTCATTTGATGTTAAAGATACCGTTTTATTCTTGTTATTTATATTTGAAACCAAAACTTGGTGCGCTTTCTTCACTGTGATATTAATTTAATACTTAATCATCACTTTTAATATTTAATCTTAATTATTTTTTTTTAATATTTATTATATTATTTTTTATTACTTTAACTTAATTCATTATAAAAGGATGGTAACCAAAAGCACTATTTAATTTTTACTTCACTTACCTCTAAAATTAACGTTTTTGTTTTCTGTTATTACTCAATTTGTTTTCAACGCTCATACTTCTGCACTAAGTATGACGCTTGAAGCAAGCTTTTCGTGGCCTCGCGTAAATATTTTTTAAACAAACAAAAGTAAACAACAGAATGTCGTAATGACTTGCTGAAAAGCTCGGAATCACGTAAAATATTAATTTGGAATGATCAAACAAAATAACACAGCGAAGTGTCTGAATTATCCCCGACTTAACATAACGAACTTTCTTCCCTTCATAACTTTACACAAACTTCGCGAGTTTGAACTTTGTCGCATGTCTTTTGACCTCTATCTATCGATCTTCGTTAGAGTTGTTATTAGCAGCTACTGGGTACAGTATCCTCAAAAATATGTAAAACTAGCTGTGCTCGTGGTTTCACCCGCAGTAAATCATTATATTAATTAGTCGTTTTTATATAATGTGAAGGAACAAACAAGCTTACAGTCCATTTGATGGTAAGTTGTAACAGCTACTCATGGACATCTGTAAGCAATTTTATACAGATCTATCTGAAGTCAATCTCAGACGCGTCGCTGTTCCCTAGAACTAACATGGTCACTTCTTGTGGAAGGTGCCTGGGTGGCAACCGCACTCTCCAGGACGGTATTATCCTTCACTTTTAGAACCATTTCATTCCAAATCTCACGAAAACACTGTTTTTTTGGAATACATTTAAATCCAAATCATATCAGCCGTTTTTACAATAATATGAAACCTATTTATTTATTTTATGGTTTGCATTTAGCTTATTGTACTTAAAATTTAGCTTATATAGAGTAATAGTTTAATGTTGTTATTTGATAGTAGGATTTCTTAAAAGAAGTGAACAAGAAATTATATTTTGGAATAAAAATGTTAATATATCTAGAAGGACGTTTAAAAGAACACATGCTATTAATAACATATGCATATCATGCCACGTATACACAAACATTGCACAAAAACATTTATTCATCATCGCCTAGCAGTGAATAATCACTGGAGGATCGAGGAATGGGACGGAAGAAGCTAGGGGACTCGAGCATCCCCCCAAAGCGGTTAAGTCGGGTAGTTGCCTCTTTATCGAAACAATTTATTTCGCAACATCCTGGATCCGCCAGTGAGTTTGTAAAATTTGCCTTTCTGCTTTTAAGCATTTGTATGCTATTTACTTCAACGAACACACTCCATGCAAATCATTTTAATATGTAGAAGGGATTTTATAAGACTTTAAAATACTATGCAAAGATAGTAGGGTTTAGAATAGACTCCGAAATTTGACGTAATAAATACAAAAGAACTTCTTTCGGCGCCTATGATAAGGTGGAAGGGTGTTTGTACATTAGATACACCCCTATTAGATACGGCTGTGTTTAACTAATATACTTCTGAATACCTTTTACATATTAAAATCTATCGTAAACATTCTACTACTGTTAGTAAAAATACATGTTCATGCAAATTATGCAGATTTCTTGTACTTCTTACCGTATGCTTTCAGTCCTGGATCTCGGAGACCAGTCCTTTGAGTAGGAGGCGCCTCGTCGTCGCCCTCCGCCTATGGTCCTGCCGGTCTTCCATCGCTCCACGTGATTTCTGATGGCATGCCGTACTTCGGTGTTCATGAAGCAGTAGAACAGTGCTACTGTAAAACCCTGTTTAGAATAAAGAAATAATTAGAATAAATATAAATGTGATGGTTAAAACTTGGCCTCTCATTCGAGTATCCGAGGATCGAATCCCAGACTCGCACCACTTATTTTTTAAATATAATAATTTTACGGTGCTTTACGATAAAGGAAAACGTCGTGAAAAAACCTGCTCATCGGATAGTTCTCTAAAAAAAAAGAGTTCTCAAAGATGTGTAAAGTCTACCAATTCCTACTTAGCCAGCGCGGTGGACTAAGGCCTAAATACTCTCATTCTGAGAGGAGACCCGTGCCCAGCGGGTTACAACAAGAATGGTCGACGATGGCGAGGATAAATAATAAATGTATGAAATATAATGCATGTAATATATATCAAATACGGTATTTGACGTAAAAATAGTTTTATATGTTACGTATAAACAATATCCGGAAAAGAAATCTTTCAGGAAGTTCTATTCCAATCGATGCAGGCAATTTCAAAATGAAGAAGAATTTTTAGAAGATTATTCTGAAAATAAAAATAGAATAACGTTTTATGTCAATTATCAATCAGTTGCGTAAATCGTGGTCACAATGGAACACGACCCCACAATTATAATTTTTAACCGAGTGAAAGAGTCTACAGATTATCTATTCGAAACGTTTACTTTTTTAAGTCGTCGGTTTTCAACTTAAAAAGTCCTGGATTTTTATTAGCTGTCATACATACAACTAGGAGGTCTTGAAAACGAGCAGTTTCGAAATATAGTTCCCATTTGACAACTAACCCACACTGTCCTTCGCAAATATGCATTAGTGCAGTGTAGTCCAGGCCTCTCCCAAACATTGGGAGAACCCCATGATCTAAGAATCTCGTCCAATATTTGTCCTTAAAATGGTTTGCAAACAGCAAATATTGTTGCTGAAAATTCGTTGATATCCGGTTAGGTATTGTTAAGTCCTTTTAAGTCTCCGACCACAGAAGTTTACACTTCCGTTTGTTACTGCGCTTTAAAGCCATATTGATTTTAGCATTAACTGTCATGGTCTTGTTGCCAGTTTCTGGTAAAAAGAGGTTTGTGGTAATCTATACATCTTATTAATAATATAAATGCGAAAGTTTGTGTGTATATATGTGTGTGTTATGTGGATGCAAAAACTAATAGTCGGATTTTACTGAAATTTGGCGCACAGATACTTAATGAAAAATCAAATGAGCTATCACAAGACGCCTAGTAGATGTGAAACATCGTATTCGTTCTTTTGCCTAAAAGAGAAGATCGCGACAGGAACTAAATACATATATAGCATTATGAAAAATAAATATTTATTTTCATTAAATACAAAAAATCTATATAAAGTTAAGTTTAAGTATATATACTTATGGTATATAATTATACAGTCTATATGTAGTAGTGTGTATGGTGTGGCTATTTACGGTGTGGCGAACCCGTCGCCACGATAAGCCTCGCCACGTCAACAATCAGATTTACTTGCGCTTATAGATGTTTCACATTAAAATGTAACTTGCTCATTTTGCATAAAGATTTTATACTCTATATTTTCCGCTATATTCACCTTTGAGCTCGCCGGATGCATGCAAAATGCAGGTATTGTTAAATTCGCAATTATTATGTTAAGTAGCAAGCGACCACAAATCCCTCTTACTGCATTTATCCCCTTAGTATTCCAACGCTGTACTGAAGAAATTATCAGCTTTATGTTGCTTTCGTTTTTGTTGTAAAAACATGGACTTATGTACTTAAAATAAGTTCGCTATAACTTGTACTACGTCTTTTGAGCAGTACTCAGACAAGATTGCTCAAATGAAATGTTCCGAAAATTCTACAAATCAAGCCGATGTGCTTCACAACATAGAGTTGTATTTGAAACAATTTTGTTTTTATTTTGGGAGTTACTGGGAGCTAATATTATATTTATATAAATTTACAACGTAAAATAAAGATTAAAGACTGATACGTGTACGTTACTAATGAGCGTCGCTTCTTACCCCCCCCCCCCCCCTTTCCCCTATTTGTAGGCGCAATTTTTTAAAATTATATATCTTATGTCACTTTCGAAAATGAGACGATTTTAATGATGTGTCATATCTCACAATCCGTCAAGTCATTTGGACTGTAGCGCATGCCAAAGAAAACGACATATGTACATAAATACAAATATACATATATATATATACACACATACATACACTCGAAACATTATCCTGTTTCTAACGCAGCCGGTTAAAATTGTTCTGTTATATTAAGATCAGCATATATGTATGTATTTAATCAAATTCATAATTCTTATAATTCCCTTTGACCGCCTTTAGTAACTCCAGACTTCCCTAATGGATTTAGGATATATTGAAAGATCTCTGCCAATCCTGATTTAACAAAGAAATATTGCTAACATCAAACGAAATTATTGACTATCATTCCATTCCTCATAAGTAATGAGATTAAAGAATATAGCAATTGTTAACTATACAGAATAGCGACACGTCTTTGCTACTGGTGAACTACTTCGTAAAATCGTTAAAAACATTTAAAAAACCCACCTGCTTAAAGAAAATGTTTATATTACATGTTAAATTTAACGCTTACATGAGTTTTTGTCAAAATAGTACAAAACATACATACAAACAAACATAAATACATACTTTCGAAAAACATTATCTTCGGGTAATAAATATATTCTTACTCAAATAAGCTCCAACTAGTTATCACTTAATTTTGTTATGCACTAAAATCTATCCTGAAAGTACTCTCGTCTACATTTATTCGCGAAGCGCATTGAGGTTTCCATTCCCTTTCAGTGAGAAGAGCTGATTAAAAAGAAAACTCATTGATACACGTCAAATCCATTACGTCGAAAGCGCGCTACATCCATCATACTTCCGAAGAAAGATGGTGACTACTCACTAATGGGTTTTTAAACACAAATTGAATTCGAAAGTACATTTTTTAAATGACCTTCTCCTAGTATTTTCTAGCATTGCCTCAGCTTAGTACGAGTACCTATCTTTTAGCCTCTCCTACCACCCCGTACTTGAGGTCGGTGCGCGTTTTTTCGATTAAATAATTTATTAATTTTGCTGAGCAATTCTTTATAATTCATGACCGAGAACATTTCTGAGAATTAAGTACCGAACATTTTTCTTCGGAATTAAAATGTACCTAATCTATATTAATAATGTTCAGAGGTAGACTCGATAGAAACCTTGAATAATAAAATGTAAAAAATATATAGATAGTCGAGTATTTTGTTAGATTGTAACAGTGCAAATGGCAGTCGCCATATTGGCCACTCGGATGCCATCTTGAGTTCGTTAAGGCCGCGCGTATTAGTGAAGTTCCATCCGGCCGGGCACAGTACCGCCATATTGTCTATGAACGCATCACTGTCAGTTTGTGTCAGTGACGACGTAGTGTTTTCAGTGTGTAAATGAGCCTTTATTGATTGAGCTGTCAGAACCTAACAAATTTAGTTTTCATGTTTTGTTACGTATTCATTTCATTTAGTTCTGACGTTTCGTGTAGCTTGCATATTGTTTATTAGGAATATCGAAGATTAGGAAGCACTATTTCACCCGAGCGAAGCCGGGTTTTCATCTAGTATTAAATATAGCCCTATTTAAGGACCCCTTATATATTTCAATGTAAACTTTGAATGTTTTTACTTTAAAGTTATTTAAAAGATTTACATTTTTTTTTAAATAAACATAAACATAAACGCTTTCTACAGTCATATCCCCACAGTAGGATTTTCTCCTGTGTCGTAGGTGTCATGGACATATAAAGACGAATACACAAACACCCAGACCTAGAACAGAAATCCAAACTCATCATTTACATTTCTCTTTGGCCGGTGATCGAACGCGGAATTCACTGCGTGTCAGACTGGTACGGTGACCGCTCGGCCACGCGGGTCGTCAAAAAATAGAAAATTAACGAATAGTTCTACTACTTTATTCACGCGGCCCCTCCGGCTTCAGTCGCGTTTACCACCGTGCCATATGTTTTAACCTAGGTAATAAAATCGTGCTAAATTTCAGCCAAATTCGATTGATATCTTTTGCGTGAATGAACAACAAACATCCATCCTCACAAGATTCCATCCAAACATGAACTATTCTTATAATATTTCGTAGACAATATGGTTGTATATGTAATAAAATATCTACATGCAACAAACTAATCTTGGATTTCTCGAAGTTCACTGGAAACAATGCGGTATGAGTCTACTTTGTAGGTACTGCAATAAACTTTCCAGTCGATCATAAGCTGGTGCAGTTATATGAAATATTGGTTGGTAAACTATGAAGATGAAGACTCACTTATATCCTTGTTAGCTGTGCCACGCAGTTTCAGCTGCGTTTATTAGAGAACAATCTATTAAAAACAAACAAACATAGCGTGATGTTATATAGCCTAAAGCCTTCCTCGATAAATTTACT
>DWNE01004140.1:0-15613 GCA_018249875.1 Cecropterus toxeus
AGTGGGTCAAAATCGCGCCCAAAGAAGTCGGTTACAAACAAACATACAGGTGAAGCTAATAGAAAGCGTGTAAAATGACTAAAGTGTTAATCATTAACTAAGTATCAGGTAGGTTTTGCTTTCTTTTATAGTGGTTGGGCTGTTTGGCAACACTTTATGAAATGTTTTGGTTTGGTTTAACGTAGGTTCTGGGTTATTATAGGATTTCTATGATAATGGGTTTCTGATATATGAGAATGAAAATAAAACTCCAGTGTCTGATAAACTAACTTTGAGTTTATTTTTACCATTTACACTTGACAATGTATTCGTAATCTGTTGTCGGCTACGGTGGCGTGCGGCGTAGCGCGTAGCTCGCGCGTAGAGTGGCTACGCACACGTCATGCAACGAAAACTATGCTACGAAATAATCTAAGGAAACATAATACATAATCGATATAATCATAATACAAATTATGGGGAGTTTGATACAATAAGTAATCAATACAATAAGAAACATATTTATACACAGAAATAATACAAACGAAGACATGAGTAATTTCAGTTTTACTTACATTTTTTTCTCACAGATTACAATATTAGGAACGGTATATTTTACTAGTAAGAATTTTTAAAATAATTTCAATTTTACGATACAGTATTAGGAACTATGATAGACACGTGTGCTACCTTTTTACGATCGTAAACTTAGTGTGTAACCAACATTAGATACCTAGGGAACTATAAAAGTCTAGACACGTAAATCCTTCGAGAATAACAAAATATGAGTGCAGATCTATTCTTACAAAATAATAAAACAAAGTGGGACAAAGCCTGTACAACTAAACAAACAACATGGCCGTGGCGGCACCTCTAGTAGCAGATACAACAGACTAATCCGAATTAATCTTAAATATTAAAATTTGTATTCGGAAAGTATAGTGAAACTCTAGATGCGATAATATTGAAATATACATAGGAACCATGATTCATTCCGCGGATCACGTCCGCGGAAACACAACATCGCACTACCGACTTGTCCACCTACGCTAACTCAAACTTACAGTATACTCCCGATTACAAACCGATTCAAATAAACTACGGAATAGGGACGCTTCGCCGTCCGCCGTGACGCGGTGGAGCGCCGCGAACTTAACCTTCAACAAACTTTAATAGGAGATTCGTACTTTAATTTATAAATATTACACGATAAACCTTAATAACGCAGTAAATAAAATAATAGTGTTTTAAAACGCGCGCCGTCGCGTAGGACGTTGCGTGTGCGCATTGCGTTTTCATAGATAATATACTCCGAACTGTCAACATTATCGAAATATTTTTAAATAAATATTGCTATATCGAATTTAAGATGACATTTCTCAGCCCTAACGTTACTTCAGAGGCCTTTAGAGAGTTGTAAAGCGATCGGAGGGAACCGCAGCGCGCGCAAGCATCGCCCCATTGCCATTAGACATAACAAGGACCGGTTGCCGGTGGAATAAAACATTGCATTTTACAAAAAAACAAACTCAATGTTGTAGTAGGTATCCGCTCGTAGATAAAATATTGTAGTACACTCCGCTAGATAAAATGTAAATATGTAAAATATTTTAATAACGTGATCTGTGCCATCGAAAATATAAGGGACTCCACGCACTCAGCAAAGTAATGAACATACATGCGAGAGAGGCGCGCGAAGCACCTACCCACCCATGTACTTCCATGCCTTTCGAATCACTTACGCCACTACTAATAATCATTACAATATCAATAAAAATTCAAGAATCACACTTAGTTCCAAAATAAACTCACTTGTATGCGAGGTAGGCTGAGCGCTAGCGCGCAGCCCGAGTTTCGAGTTCGTTCGTTTTGGAAAAGTTTGCTACGATAATAATTATATTATAATTAACCGTTACCAATAAGCCTACGCGGTGTCGTCGCGTCTCCACGGGCGGCTCTCGGGTGGTGCGAGGCGCTCGCGCCTATCTTACGCACGGCTCCGGTCGGCCGGAGCCCGGCTCGCCGGGGGCTACCCGGCGTCACTTCGTCCCAAGTTAGACGGAAAATGCGGAGTGATGGGTTAAAAACGCGTAATGGCACGTTCGATTCGAGCGTGAATCCCGCGCGAGAGGACGACCGCTCTACTGCCTAACATACGTACCTAACTTCGCCTCATGTTTAAAAAATCATATACGTATATCACTATATATATCTTCGTACATTTACGATGCATCAGGAACTTCTTACGCGAACGTATCTATGCCTAAAATTAGAACGATTATATGTATGTATTACATAGCTTTAAACAATAATTAAATCGTAATTATCAATATCGATAATATTATATGACATAAAGATAGGAACTTGCTTTCCTGGGGGACGATGGTAAAGATCGAGCCGCGCCTGCTCGGCCGCAGGTCGCGTGCTGCCGCGACGATAAACGTATATAATAAAACCTGTCTAACGTATGATATGAAGTGCGGCGACGCGCCAGGGCCGCGCGGGCCGCCGCCGCCGCCCCCCAGTGCGCGGCGGCGGCGCGGAGCCGGCCACGCGCGCCCGGTCCGCTCCGGACGCGGCGGCCGGCTCCCATTAACCTACACTTACGATACTACAAGCTTGAATGTATAACTAGGAAAGTGTCGCTCGAGACGACGTTATCAACGAAAAGAAGCATTAAGAGCTAATAGTGAACTGCTGCGTTGTCGGACAACGGAGAGAGCGAGGGGCTCTAAGTAGTAGTAACTATACATTTCGTCGGATTAGGATTAGTGGCCGGCGCTGGCGAGAGGCAGCTCGCCGGGTTGTGGGAAGCGCGGGCCTGGAGCGCAGAAATTAACGTTGTCCTTGGGCGCGGAGGCGTCCTGCGCGGCGCGCGCCGCCAGGAGCGTGATCTGGTTGACGACGTCCTCCATCTCGTGGGTCAGCGGCTCCGGGGCCGGGGGCAGCTGCAGCGTGGAGTTTCGCATGTGGCCCTCGGTGTCGGCGTGCCGCCGGAACTCGACCGCCGTTCGGAAGCGTTCTCCCGGGCAGGTGCGGCACTCGAGCGCGGGTTGGACGACGCGGATGACGCCGCGCGACGCTTCCCGGCCGGCGTAGCACGAGCGCGCCTGATGGATCTGTAGCGGCGCAGCAGAGGGGAAGGCCACCTTGCAGTGCTTGCACACGTAGCAGAGATCGAAGTCGAGTTCCCGAGCGCCGGCGGGCGGCTCGGTGGCGGGCGGCGGCAGGCGCAGCGTGGAAGCGCCGGGGTCAGCCGCGATGTGCCGGATCTGCTCGAGCGTGGTGGCCGGCAGCTGCAGCACGCTCGCGCCGTTGCCCGTTTCCACGATCAGCCCTTGTGGTTGCGGTTGCGGCTGGTGCTGGTTGTGGTTACCTGTAACAATAAAAATGAACTATATAAATAAAGGTTTATAACTCATATAATCATCGAAATAATCTACAGGTGGCAGACCGACTAAAATTCGAACGGGAGGCTTCACCACTACTTCTATTTCTAACGTGAATTAGTTTTTGCGTTTGGTGCAAGAATGAGGATATGGTTGACTCATATATGACGCAATCGTCTTAGCTCGTAGAAGTGGGAACGATCTATGATCAACATCAGGTAGAACACCTGTTATATTTGGAGTTGGTTACAAATGTACATGGGCTGTAATGACCACTGTCAGCATGCATTGCTATTTTCATCTTATAAAAGTAACTACTTAGGTATCTTCTATTTATGACGTCATTAAGAATCAAAACGAAAAACTGTATCCAATAGGTAGTAACTTAAAAGTATTTGAGGGAGTGGGTAAGTATGGATCTCGAGCACGGTCTAAAGGGGTTAATCCACTTACGACGAGGGTCACTTCGTAACCGTGAACTGGCCTCTACAATCATCTGTTAAACATTTTATTAGAATTGCGTTATTGAATTTCTAATTAATGCAATTAACGTAACTAATTAACGTAATTTCAACAATATTTGTAACTTACTTAGCTAAATATACGATTTCGATCTGCATTGTTGTTTAATTCGATTATTTTTAGTCTACAACCAAAATGTAATATTAGGTAATGGGTTTTAAATGTCTATGTTTGTTTTTAACTCGCTTTTTTATATTAGGTAATGAGATTTAAAAAATCCGTCTCACGTAAGGTTTTTGAGAATTTATAACTTAATTTTTAACACAGTACTGAGCAACTTTCTTATTCTATTTGCGATTATAGTTAAAATGTATCACATTCTATAGTTATTAATAATTCTAATATGTTGTTCACGATTATTCGTCTTTCATAAAATAAATCATGCGCAAGCAATACACGGCCAAAATGTAGTTATTTCTGGTCTTACTGTTTGCGTACATTGGTCCATTGTCGCATTACCTTTTAATTAATGACTGCACCACAATTTATTACAATATGTTTTTCTTACAGCTTAACACGATACATATCAAAACGGGAGCAAAAAGCCCAAAGCGCGCAATCGCACTCAATCACGAAACCAACTATCGTTCCCAATTTGGGTGGTTCTGGTCCATTGTTTCCTCGGCGCAAATAAACAGTGTTTGCGTACATCGAGACATTGTACATGCGTGATGCGTTTCTAACGAGCGCGCTCTGTAATTGATTCGGACAGTTTATGCGCCTTATATCCGAATGCATAATACATAGCCGCGAGCCTGTTCTGAAATGGGAGTATATCAAAAGAATGGTGCAAAACTGGAGAATAATGAACGAGATACTTGTGATAATGTAACCTAGTTACTGTCGTCGTGTTGGTGTTTTACTGAATAGTATAGCGACTACAATACTACATTGTAGTTGCTATACTACCAATGTGTATAGCCTTTCTAGTACTAATTATTATGATGCTTTAATAAAATTTATATAAAAAAATATCATTTCGATTTATATAACACGGTTTAGTAAGGTAAAATTCAGGTACAAATTTCTTATCACAGGCGGGTAATTATTAAAAATGAAGAAAAATAACTTTTGCAAGGTGGCTATGTAAATGGCAGCGTACCTAATATTAAAAATATGGATTCCTGACACGATTCTGGTGCTTATGGCGTTAGAATTTTTCATCGCTTTTTTCTCGGTTCTTCCAATTATTTATGCATTTTTTTTACTGATTTTGGTAGTATTTCAATACTACTGCACAATGCAAAAATAATTCCCGATGAAAATTTATGTGTTATTTTTTGTTTATTTAGTGTTACAAATCTGCCTTAAGTTTTCAGTACGCTGTCATTTACACTCTGTATATATATAGTAGCCCTGCCTTTATACTATGGAAACTTAGTTATAAACGAGAAAGTTATTCACGTCGGTGGTCGGCATAGGTCCGATGGACGCATGATCAGTAGACGTTCCTAGCCAATTTAATCGTATGCGGGAATTTGCTTGAATAATATTGTGCGAAACGGAGCGTAGCTTTCGATCTCTCAACAATCGTTCGGTTGATTGAATGATCGTGTTCGTGTAATGAGACCTTAGGCATTGAGTGCCATACGTTCGTAGCCAACAATGTATACGCTAATGAACGCTGTTCATGCCAAAAAGGAATCGTAGGTTCTAACTAAACGAGCGCTAATAGGCCCGTTTGACGTATGGCTTATGTTTTGGTTATGTATTTTTTTAGTTTACGAGCAGCTGGATCGTATTGTCTTGGCCAGAACGCTGTACGTGTTTTGCAGATTATTTAACAATGTAAACAGATTTATTAACAGTCGAATTATAAATTTATTATAGATCTTTGTATCCTGAATGTATCCATTACCAATAGTACTAATTTCTGAAATATAGCACAAATTTGTATGTTACATGATATTAAGGAAGACTTCTTACAGGTACATTATATAGGTACTCAGGTATATTATATGTATAGGTACTCAGTAACCTTTGCACGAGTTCAATATATTTATACAAAAGGAGATTAGGTGTTGTTTTCGGCCATTATTGCAAAGTACAATGCAAAGCATGCCCGAAAACGTAAACGTGTAACGTTTCTTAATCAATTTTGTCCCGTCAAAAACTTACCGACTTATTGTACCACAAGACACTGCATTTTTACAAGAATCTAATGTAATAAATTCTAAACGATAGGCTTCCCGACGATTTGACAGCTAAGTAAAATCACAAACCATATACGAATGGTGGTATAATTGAAACTGGTAAACTATTTATCAAGCGTTGGAGGCACAAAGCCTGCCACGACACGCCTCGGCCGTGACGTTAATTCGCAACCCTTTCTGCCAATTAGTTTCAAAATAGCCACACTATTGTGCCGCTAACATGGTCACACATAGCACCTAATGACTCGGAACGGGCAACGCGTTTCCACCTCTATTTTGACCTGTTTATGGTTGTTTGTTTGTTGTGTAGCGCGCCACGGTTCGGCCATTGCATCGGACGCTAGGTTTAAGTCAAAGGGCTTCTTAATCCAAGCTTGTAGGTCGTTACGCGTTATTATAACGCGGACGGTCTCCGCTACTTGTTCGCTCATTTACATCTCATTAAGGATGCTATTATTGGCGCAGACGCGATCGCGGACGCATTATGCGGTTAAGTTTATTAAGCGTTTCACCGTTTGCGTTCCTGCTTTGATTCGGCCATTGAATGTCACATCGGACCATATAAAGGCGGTTGGCATAGTGATATCTCAGTGCTAAGAAAATAATTATTGTTAACGGAATTCCGCGATTTGATGTCCACGCGCTCTGCCGTGTGTTATCAACTTTACATAGATACTATAAATCCTGTTAAAGTAAGGTAATATTTAGACATCCCGTAAAAATTAGGTTGCATCTTCAATAGACAAAGAGAAGACTTGTGTTAAGTTAGTGTATAAGATGAGAAATAAGATGGATAGGTACAAATTGAGATTCTCTGCTTTTGTAACTAGGCTTTACTAGGTGTATTGCGGTTTCATCCACTTTTATGAATTGTAGCATACCTTGAAATTTTTATATCTTCCGATAGAGTCATGCATCTCTATTTAACGGAAAGACTAAATGTTTCCTGGAGATGGAACGGATGGATGGATGGAACGGAAATAATAAATTCATAAATATGAAATTCAGTCAGGTAAATTATTTTGATGCTATTAAAAAGTACAAATAAAGGATAATACAATAAAACAACATTAACAGTTATTCGCAATCCTTTTTTTCAATATATGCAATGGAGGGATAAGTGGAAGTGCCAATTTTATTATTTATATGTATATATAGATTTGAATTACACACTGCATAAGAAGATAATGTTAAGACAGTAAAGTCCCGGGTTCGATTCCCGGCCAGACAGAAATATGAATGATGAGTTTAGATTTCTATTCTGGGTCTGGGTGTTTGTGTATTCGTGTTTGTGTGTCCATGGCACCCACGACACAGGAGAAAATCCTAGTGTGGGGCTATGAGTGTAGAAGGCGTGTTTTTTTTTTATAATATTATAAAGCAGTAGAGTTTGGTTGAACGCGCTAATCTCAGAAATTACTGGTTCATATTGAAAAATTCGTTGTGTGTTGAATATTAAATTTATCGTGGATTTAGGCTGTATAACATCACGCTACGCTTGCTTGTTCTTAATAGATTGTTCTCTAATAAACGTGGGTGAAACTGCGTGGCACAGCTAGTTAATACTATAAGCTGATTTGAATCTTGCAAATACTATTTTAAGGTATTTCTAAAACGTTAGCTAAAACATGTATCTTGTTAGAGCGTATTATCCGCGGCGTATCCCTATTCAGTAGCTGTCGTTTAGAGGCAGTTCGATCCGATACAACGATACGAACCGTCACAGTGATGGATGGTAATTAAACTAGATCGCCAAACAAGTGCTGGGAACGTCGGCCGGGTCTCGAGGCTGACCCCGGCTTCGCTGGACGTTTGCAATGAAAGTCGTGGGGAGATTGCTTTTGCATTTTCTTCAAACTGTTTTAGGATGTGTATGGGTTGTTTGTTTCACTAGTAAGATCGTTAAAATATTAAAATAAAAATCCCGACCGCTTAAAGCGAACGTAACAATCGATCAAGCCGTTTAGGCTGTAGCGCGTGCCAAAGATATGGACATACGTACGAACAAACATACATACATACACACAAACATACATATATACATACATACGCTCAAAAAACATTACCCTCCTTCTGACGCAGTCAGGTAATAAAATACAGTAAATTTTATAGTTTTTTATTGGGGGTAAAAGGTACTTATACACAGGCATGTAATTTCAAAATAGCGAGCCACCATTCTTCATAAATTCAAAGCATGTAAAATGTATTTAACAAAAACATTTATGATTAGATTAAATATATGAAACCAATTATACTTTATTCAAATGTAACTTACATTTTATATAGCCAAGATCATTTTTTTAATTTACACAAATGCCTTATTAATGTACAATTTACCGAAGTTTTAAGTGACTTTTGTAAATAAATATTTCATCAGTGTATGAATACTTTACATTGCATCAAGTCATGACCATTCTTACTGGCTATATTATATTAAGATAGTAGCAAAATTTTGTTAGATAAATGGAAAATTTAGTCTCCCTGCTCCATGAATAGCTGACATATTCGATTCGACGTTCCGATCCGGCGGTAGTGTAAGAAAATATTGTTACTGACAATTTGTAAGTGCCCGTAGGCCTATTCAAAAATTTCATTTCATTTAATTTCATTTCATTAGTAGGTAATCCAAATGAAAACTATAAACTGAATTGCATTTTAAACATGGGCGTAATATGTAAAGAAGAACGACGTGTAACAAAATCTAAGAAAAGGAAAAACATTAAAAGTCTTAGTCTTTATAATATACAGTATGTTACATAATTGACCCCAAGGCTCTACGAGGGAACTACGCAAACAAATGGAATGTTTAATCTATTTATATAGACTCCTGTTGCGCAAACGTTGAAGGCACGAACCTAATTACGTCTGTAATAAATATTCTCTTGCGATAAACTTGGGGAATAATTTACGATGGTGTAAACGTTTAATTTTGCCACGGATTCGGAGTTCTGGGCGCGTATACCCTTTCAGTTCTGCGCTGAAGGCCTGATGTACAATAAATAGATTTAACCTATATGATTTAATACTAACATTATCGTGGAATTCATCAATTTTAATGTGCTATGAGCAATAACTGTATGTTGTTGTTTAAACTTTTTTGTTTGCCATATACCTATCGAGCGTATGTATATAATATATAGCCTAAGTTTATATTTACAGCACAAGAGTTATATGTCAAATGTAATGATTTTTTTTTTTATCGATGTGCAGAATTAAGTTAAAACTGTGAAGGCGCCATTTTTTCATATTTTATTTTTTTAATAAATGGTACTTGGGTGGTTCACAAATAAACTTTAAGTATTTAAAGTTACTTTATACAAAGTCTCTCCCAATGTTCTATAATTATAACGTATTTTGAAAGTTATATCAAAACTTCTCGTATCATTCTCCTGTACTGCCACAGTGACGCCGAAAGTGAAAATTTAGACCAAATTGGATAATCAGCTGCGCGTGTAATTAAGTAAGTATACATAAGTAACCACATACTGAAAGTTTGAGAACTGTACAATATATAGTACGTAATAGACATATTTTCTGAAATGCTCATTCTCCGGCGAATTTAAATAGAATCACTTGTTATTTATTAATTGGTGGCCATTTTGTATACGACATTTGACAGATGGTAGAACCAATGTAGTTCGACCGGGGAAGTACCACCGCCACACCTATTTCTACCGTGAAGTGCTCTTGCGTTTCGGTGGAAAGGTATGGTTGCCGGCTCACTTTTATATAAGGCGACCATCTCAGTCCTCGGGAGTAGCAACGTATCTGTGGTCGATTCATATAGAACCCCTGTTCTATATGAAGTTGCTTACAAATGTCCATGGGCGGCAGTAACCACTTACCATCAGGTGGGCTGCTTGCTCGTTTGCTACTTCGTAGTTCTAAGTTAAATCTAATTAGTTCAATTGTTCATCCGTTTCATTCATTCAGCGTGATTGAATAACAAAAATCAAAACATACAAACTTTCTCTTACTTGCAATATTATAATAATTTAATATGACAAGATAAAGCCGTTAAATACATCCGTACATCTTATTACCCATTATAATCACAAACAAAACATTAAAATATGTGAAGTTGAACGTAATGAGCGTCTCCACATCACAAGATGCGCGCAACACCAAACAAATTAAACAAATTGAAATTCAGACGTAAACGAAAGGTATTCCGAATTCTAAACTTGATCCAACTTTACCTTGATACATAACCAACTCCTACAAAACACGTCGCCGATATTAAATACAAGTTAAATAAAGACAGTTTGCTCAAGTATTGTTGGCTCACGTGGATCTTGCTCGAGAAACAAGTATAATTTCTACAAGTTCCAAGCGAAATCCTTAGGAAATTAATTTAATAAATAAGTTCTGAAACAACTGTAGGTAAGTATAAAAGTCTTGCTTTCACAACTGACGCGAAAAGAATTTCGGAGATTCATTATCATAAGTTCTGTGTCTATGCTTACGATTTTACTTTGTCTAAGCGATCCTGATTTCATTTGAACTTATAAGGTCAGCCTTTATTAAGGTCGAAATGAAAATATGAACACGAAACTTTCAAAGTAGTAACTATAATGCTAGCAATGAAAAATATTTCTATATCTTTGCACTGACAGTCGTAATCTTTCTCGGCAAATATAATCATTGGCATTACAGAAGTGCTGTTAAAACTTTACGGTATTACTTACTCAGCTTTTAATTCGCCATTATTTATAAATATGGACTCGTAAATAATGTAACAACATAAAATATATATTCTAATATAACCAATGCAAAAGTTTCTGAGGATTTATGTGTATTTGTTGCTCTGTCAAACAAAAAGTACTGAGATATTTCTGAAATTTGGCACATAGATAGTTTATGATCTATGTAGATGAACACAGACTTGTCATAACCGTGATAAAGGTGACTGATACGGGCAGAGCCGCAGAAACAAGCTAGTATAGCTACATTTCAAGACTGCTTTGGATACTGAAACTAAAAACAATACATACAAAGTACATTATAGTAATACTACCCTTTTTCTTTTTCTTATAAAAGTGTACTCGGATATATCAATAGATTAAATTCGAGCAATCTTTTAAAATACATAAAGCAACGAAAAGCTAATTCCTTTTACGCATCCACGTACAGGTCCCACTCCGTATTCGTTATCTTTACTACATTACGAATGCGTTCGAGATTAAATTCAGCTCTTGTCAAGCGATAACGTGGTCGGACCACACATTTATCGCATGCCTCTAATTAAATCCCTTTATAAAGGCAGGGCCGGTGAGGCATAAGTCAGGTATAGTGAGATAAAGATTAATAGGCTCTTGTCAAATAATTTACGGTGTTGATACTGGACCGGCCACGTCCGTTTTGCCCTCAATGATAGGCACAGGCAGAAATTATATTTACAGCCAACCTTAAAGTTAGTGAGGTCGGCTTGGAAAATTTGGCGACGATGCTATTTAAAATTTATTCATCGCATGTCGTTAACAGTCTAAGAAATGTGAGATTTTTATTCTGAGCTTATTCAGAATTTTTAAATAACTACTTGCCTAAATTAATACGTTGCACAGTTGGGAATTTCAATTTTGAATAACGAAACGTTGTACGACTGGTAAGTTGAGTAAATCTAAATAAGATTTTGTCAAACGTAGCTTATAACGCACGTGTAAATCAATTTTCTTAAAATAAAATAAAACGAATACTGGCTCAAATTTATTTCGAAATTATTTGAATGGAAAGCTAACATATGATTATATGAATAAATCTTATTATTTTGTTATTGAAATAACGCAAATGAAAGTGCATTCAACTTGATGGTAAGGGATTGTTGTCTCCTGCCAATTAAAAATGCATACACGCACTTTCAGTACTTAAATTTGAAACTTTAAAGGTTTGTGGAACCTTCGAGGCTCAACTCCGAAAGCATCACCACCACACCTGCTTCTATTCAATAGGGATAGTGTTAAGCGCTACTGGATTCTTGAAGGGTGTGGTATGGGAGACGTACTTACTCGAGGCCTTCCAACATTTTTCACTTACTTCGATAAGATTTAAAGAGTCTTGTGTTGTTCATTGTTCACAAGTCGTTGAGCCGAAATATCAGAATTTTGCACTCTTATATAAACCGTGATATACAAGGCCACGAGCATTATTACATAATCTATACAGTTGGGTAGGTTTGAGGCGTAGTACTATATCAACCCGATGTACAGAACTTAGTCTTTAAGAGTAGCAACGCATCTGTGGTTAAACTCGGGAAACATTCTGATCGTATCTGGAATTGAAAACAAACTTATATGGTCGGCAGTCTAGGAGGTTGAGGGTGGCAAGAGTGGAAGCTCTGACCGTCCAGCCAGGCGACCTCGTGAAGGACTGCAGTTTGTGTGATTGCATACCGCCCCAAAGACCAGACGTTGTGGTGGGCCCAGCCGCTTACTTAGGTGGAGCCCGATGGAGTGATGCGCTCAGAGGACTCTGGGCGTGTTTCTTTGGAAATCCCGGAGTCCTCACCGCAGCGCAGAAGATTGCGACCGGGGGATTTTAGTGCGGTAAAAATCCCTCTCGAAAAAAAGTCTTACCATTAGGTGAACTGCATGACTGCTACCCCAATATTATAAAATAAACAGACAAAACATACAAGTATTTGAATCTAAATTGTATTTATAGCTGTTATCAAAGACAGTTATTGTGACGTAAGTCAACCTTCATGGTAATCTACAAATAACCAACCGCAGTACATTTACTAAGTCGCTAAATGAACTGTCTTCAGTACATACACAACAATATGTCTGTAACAGGGACTTTCGCAACTTTTGTTTGAAATTAGGGGTAAACACATTAGCCGCTGTTTGCTCAGACGTCATCTTGCTTCCCGGTTTTGTTTGAACTATGTCCAAATACACTGCGTCATAACTCACGACTAATCGGACAATTCTTACGCATTTTCTTTTCATTTACCAGGCCAGTAAATAGTGATTCATTGATTAATAGGAGGAATTTCAATGTTTACGTGTACCGATTCATTCTTTACATTCGGTCTTCCACGTTGAATGTCGATACCGATATAGCTTTTGATTTTCCTCTTTATTTTAGGCTTCTTCATATGTAGGTTTCTGTCGATATTCATCGCGCCTGGCATGATTTTTGACCTTTGTGGGTGTTTATGTTGCACGGGAATACCAAGTGCGAGTCAGACTCGCGGTCGAAGGATTCCGCACTATTCCGTACGTAATCTATAAAGAACGGCAAAAAATCACGTTTGTTTTACGAGAGCCCCTCTTAATTAATCCTTTTATTCTTGTTTTTTATGTATTTATTGTTATAGCGGCAACACATATACCTCATCTATGAAAATTTCAACTGTCTAGCTTTAATAATTCATACATAGTTTTTTAACAGACAGATAGACAAAAACAGACGGCCAGGCGGACAGACGGGCAGCGGAGTCTTAGCAATAATATTTGGTTCGTACCCTTTGGATATGGAACCCTATTAATAACATCGTCTATAGACACAGCAAAAAATGTGACAGGTTTTAGCTCCGGTTACGTTTACCACGATTATGCGTATCCTATGTGTTAATCCAGATAAAAAACGGTTGTCTCTAAAGTCGGTTAACTGACGATAGTTGAACGTGACAACGTCATAAGAAAATATTGATGGAATACTTCATACTTGACGAAAGCATGAAAATGCATTATTGTATAGCAGCTGTCCACGCGGACGTATCGCTCGCTTAAGCAGGAGATAGACAGATGTCGATCGCTGCCGAAGGCGGAGGCCGATTGTGCCTCTTTGTCGCTCGTTCCGCGCTCTCTTTTGCACTTCAAGCCGTAAATGGAACGCCTCAGAGCGAAGTAACGCCGCATGGGTCGTGTTTTTTTGGTTCGTGCAGCCGGCTCCATCGAATTATAAGACGTTGTCACGTCAAAAACAATCTCTGTAATATTTTTTAGCAAAATTCTGTAGTTTTTTCATCAAAGAGTAATACGGCCTTGTAAAATAAGTAAGAAAGTACAGCTGGGTGAATCATCCGTTTTACTAGATGTTTCCTTCCTCACAAAATGTTATCCAGAAACGAATCTAGTAGCTATACGTAGTACTCCCAAGGCTACTGAACTTAAACCTCAACGTCTTAAAAATGCAACTTTAAAAATTCTCAGAACACCGACGCCGACTAGACACTCTTCAGGGCACGTTAAACGTGCCGCTTGGAGACGCTTAACTACAATTTGTATACAAACCAGCGTCTTTAAGATTTTTTTCTTACAAGTACGTAATATGAGAAAATTTTATAGGAATGGAGATTCTGTTTACTGCTCGTAAGATTTTATATTAACGAAAAGCAGTTGCTTTTGTACAAATATCTAATATCTATTGAGATAAGAAATATCCATAAATATAAATGATTGCAATTTATTTTAAAAGTTCCAGTTCAGATTTTTGTCTTTGAGACTCTACATTTGTTTCAGCGGGTTTTAGTAGTGACGTCATTAAATATTCATTTAAAATCATCTATCAATTATTATTAACAGCATTTTTTTCAATCATAGGAAACATGTTACTTATATAGATGCATTATAACAAAATTTACTATGTGTAATATATAATATCATTTATAATTGATAAATATTATGTGTACATTTTGGGAATACTTAAATCTAAAGACAAAAGTGTAATTATTGTTATATACCAAAAATTATATTTACTTTACATTTCAGAATAATTGTTATTACCAAAACCGATAGTTTTTTCCTAATAGATAAAATAAAACAATTACCTTTGACCAGTTAAGGCCTGTAATCAGGTAGGTAAAGACAGTTTAATGCCTCCCTAAGCAGCCTGACTTTTTTAATTAACAAACAACCCCGTTTCACCGTACACCGTAAGTATCCAAGTACTTTGTTACTATGTAATGTTTTTACGGGCTTTGTAATTTAGGACATTGGAGCGATAAAATGTATATGGACTTTCTGTGCGATTCTGCTTTACTGGGCTCAAAGACAACCTACTTAGGTTTTTATAGATACGCTTCCTAGACTATTCGTATATTGTAATATAGCTGTGCTCTGCAGCTAACTCGCGTTAACTAGTAACATCGTTAAAAACATTGAAACAAACAACCCGAAAGCTTGAAACAAAATTTTCGTTCATAAGGATATATATATTTAATTTAACGCTTATATGAGTTTTTTGTAGAAATAGTGAAGTAAAAGTATTGCAATATACATTTGATACCCATATTGTCGTAATAGTAAAAAAAAAGTTCCTCCCCTATGTCACTATGAAAACTGTGACGATTCTAATGATATGTAATACGTCACAATCCGTCAAATCGTTTGGGCTATAAAGCGTGCCAAAGAAATGGACATACATACAACAAAATATACATACGCTCGAAAAACATTACTCTCCTTCTGACGCAGTCAGGTAAAAAGATGTAACGTAAATTTAAATTGTATAATAATAAGTTTGGTCGAAAATATGGCTTTTCATAAAATATGGTCTAAATGTCATCTTAAGGTATGGATTATTATTATTTTTTCCCCTGATTTTTAACTTGAATTTTACTCAAAT
>DWNE01004141.1:0-15613 GCA_018249875.1 Cecropterus toxeus
AAATACAGAATATGGCTTACGTCATAAAAGCATCTGATATTCACCTGTATTGCTATGACATTAACGCTTATTTTTACGCAATTTTTAAAAGTCCACTGAGGCATTATAACGCGTTCGCTCGTTGGCTATGGTTGGACGATATTAAATCGAAATAAGACCACAACTTCATTTGTGCTCTTATTTCTCTTGCCGTTTTTGGTGCTTTGACCTTTAATCTAGTACATAATATTTGATCGAAGCTTCATAAAATGTAACAAAGTAGTTTAACGATAAAAAAAATTTTTGGCTTCCGCAAATTTTTTTCTTAACGTGCTTATATTATTATTTGTACAGGAAATGTGCTTTTCGGTGGAGACTATAAGTAACAAAATATTTAATTTAAATATGGCGTAACTCCGGGTTTGCGTAAATCGGGGTAACGTAAGTCGAGGTATCACAGTACTGTGTAATGTAAGAAACCAACTTGTTTTTAAATTATTTGTTTGCTATTTGGTGACATAGAACTCGGTTTAATGTTTTTTAAAACGTTTTTAAACGAAAATATACTTACATATCCCAGCGAAGAATAATCCAAGAAGCTCAATATATAAATAAATGAAGTGTTCGGAGGTGGCCATGCTGACTATTTCAAGTACTACCATCAGAAGTATCGTCGCGATAGCGTAATTGTAGTACACTTTTATGTATATTAGTATTTTCTGGAACAAAAATGACCTTCATATAACATTTACAAAACATGTTTAACAATTTAACGTTTTATATGAGTTTTCGACATAATTGTCAAATAAAAGTACTATAATAATAGCTTTATTTGATACACATATTGTCGCGACACTAAAAAGGACGTCCCTTTTCACCTGTTTTCCTCCTATTTGTAGGCGCAATCATAATATATATATAGCCTATGTCACTCTGCAAACTGAGACGATTCTAATGATATGTCACAATCTGTCGTTTTAGCTGTAGCACGTGCCAAAGTAATGCACTTACATAGATACATACATATGTACATACGTTCGAATAATATTACCCTCCTTCTGACTAAATTGGGTAACAACAAAAGATCGAAAGAACCAATTAAAACTAATTAACGTATGGTTTAATATTTAACGGGTTTACCCGTTACATATTTAAATGTAAAAAAATTCGCAATAATATTAGTCTTAAATCATATATTAACGTATGTTCATAAAAGTATTTCCTGTTTTTTCATGACATTCTTTTGTTATTTGAAAAACATCTTTCTTTAAAGGACATCGATAGAATATTTACAAAACATGTTGTTTAAAACTCTAAATAAATTAACAAAGGACCGGTTGAACCAGTTTAACTTGATTGGTATGTGCAAGAATTTGGGATGTTGAATGCAGACTCGAAAAAATACATTGAGTAGGTAACAGGATAATCATCTCGTGACTCATCTCTAATCCTGGAAACCATTACTTACGGAAAAGCTTTAATGCTACACAATTACTCTCAATTTAAACCGTCGTAGTACAGTACGTTTCTAAAACGGTATTGTTTTATATATTATAGACTAGCACTGCGCCGCGGTTTGTTAATAAATTTGAAATTATGTTATAAAAATTTAACATAACTTTGGATTAGAAACTTCTTTAGATTCCCTGTGATTTGAAATTCGATAAACCGAATTGGTAATGCATATTACCAACGTTGTTCGAGACACCACTAGATGGCGTTGTACCTCTTTCTGAATCACGCTAACGATTTTACTTCGTAGCTTGAATAAGCGCTTAAGATTGGTATATGCGAAATAAGGTCCAATTATATATGTATAACTATATATATATATATATAGGCTGCAGTGATTACTTAATCGACTTAAAAAAAAAAAACAATTTTTGTAACTTCTGTTTTTTTATTCCTTTTCTAAAAAAAATAAGTCGCAAACTGCTCCAATAGAAATCTGTAAGCAACTTCGTGTAGAATAGGGGTTTAGCTGAGATCAATCACAGATGCATTGCTACTCCAGAGGGCTAAGACGATCGCCTCATATGAAAATGAACCGGCAACCACAATTTTTTTTACACGTTTAATGGATAGTAATCAAATAAAGTCTAAGTGATTCCTCAATATATAAATAAAATGATAAATAAATAAATGTATTTTTAAAATCTTTAAATTAAATTCTTAGTTTTGGTTCAGTTCGATTTTGAACAAACATACTAAAATCTATAGAATCTATTGTTACATATTCTCCATCATACTACTATTTTTTCTGCAAGTATATGCGATATCGAAACACACGGAATTTTCAATTTTATTATAAGTAAGGACAAGTTAGAGCGTGGGTATCTCTAATCTAAAAAATATCAACGTATAAAACGATTTTGTTAATAAAAGACGAGTAGGTATAGGCAGTAAAATTCGTGTAGGGCAGACATTTTTTTGTACTACATCGTCTAGGAGAGTTTTGAATGGAGACCACGGCTGTGCAAAAGGAGTATAGGCCGCCTCCCAAATGAGTGGACTGATGACTTGAAGAAGACGGCGAAAATAAGAACTTTACGATAGAGACGCTTAGTCGGGGATTTCAAACTTTTTCAATTCAAACCAGTTCGAATTTTTTCAATTCAAACCAGTAGTTCCTGAGATTAGCGCGTTCAACCAAACAAACTCTACTGCTTTATAATATTAGTATAGATGATTTTTTTTTATAATATAATTATCTATTCACAAATACCTACATGATGTACCAGAGACAAAATATCGGATAGCTTCCGAGCTTGGTTACGTGTTTAAAGGTTCAAAGTTCCTCAGTTACCACGATGCAGCTAATAAAATAAAATCTTTACGATAGAGTCGCTCAGTCGGGGAATAACAATAAAAAACCGGCTAAGTGCGAGTCGGACTTGCGCCATTATACAATACAATACCTACATTACAATACAATGCAATGCAATGCAATGCAATGCATTACAATGCAATACAATACGATACCATACAATATAACATAATACATGTATTGTACACAAAAACATGATAAAAAAAAACAAAAGACATGATATAAGGTACAACAGGTGGTCTTATTACTAAAACTAGCGATCTCTTCCAGACAACCTTAGTGGCCCGATAAGTATATGCAATATAAAGACATTTCATTTCATTTGTTTTATTTATTTGTGGCAAAGAGCTAGAAAATTGAAAATCGAACGTGAAAATGAAATAGTTGCTTTCTATTTCAATAAGGACTTAATAATGGGCAGCGAAGATATTTATAAAGTTTCATTTCACTCAATTATGTTTTTACTAACATACATTATTGATATGACTTGATTCAATAAAGACAACTGAGAGATCGAACGACTGTTTGCCTCGTTCTTTCTGTATAGAGTACGAGCGAGACACACTTATGCAACAACCATTTCTGATTACAGTATTTACTGGATGATGTTTTAAATACTTGTCGATGGAAATGCTCTAATGACACATCGTCAACCCATTATTGTCCCATTGCTGAGCAAGGGTCTTCTCTCAGAAGAAGAAAGTTTTAGGCCATAGTTGACCGCGCCGGCCATGTGCAAATTGGTAGACTTCACACACCTTTGAGAACTCTTTTTTATCAGCTATGCAGGTTTCCTCACATTGTTTTCCTTCACCGTTAAGCAGTGATAAATAAAGTCTAATACGCACATCATTTTAGAAAAATCAGTGGCGCGTCTAATGGCATCCTAATAGAGATTTACTTATAAATAATCAAATAAAATGTAAGTAATGAGTACAAATTAGAAATTAATTACGACTTGCTTGAACGGCGACGAAGTTATTTGGGAAGAAATCTATAAGCATAAGAATTGGCCTGCACTTGGCGTGTTAGAATATTTCCTATATCCTTTTAACTTTGAGTCTTAATCCGTGTTCAGGATAGTAATGACTTTATGATTTTAGAATAATATAATCGCGGAATTGATACATTTTGAATTCCTTTTTACCGAATTGAGTCCTGAAAATTTGAATCCTTGTACGATATCGCGGTCTTCCGAAGCTATATTTAACCCGATGATTTAATCATCCATAGAGAACGATAAAAATGTTACGTAAAAATAAACCGTGCTTCAATTAGTATACTAAAACAATAAGTTGATAACGAACATGTAAATGTAATTATAATTTGACGTGTTTTAAATTCTTTATAATGGCTGTTCATTAAATTGACGACCCGCGTGGCGGAGCGATCACCGTACCGGTCTGACACGCAGTGGGTCCTGGGTTCAATCCCCGGCCAGACAGAAAAGTAAATGATGATTTCTGTTTAGATTTCTGTTCTGCGTCTGGGTGTTTGTGTTTTCGTTTGTGTGTCCATGGCACCCACGACACAGGAGAAAATCTTACTGTGGGGCTATGAGTGTAGAAAGCGTTTAAGTTTAAGTTTTTTTTTATCATCCATAAATTACGGCATAGGCATTTCTCGACTTTTGGCCTGTATACGAGGCTTCCTCGGTTTTCGGGAGTAACGTCGCATCAGTGATCGACTTCAGATAGTACCCCTGTTTTATACAAAATCGCTTACTGATGTTTATGGCCGGCAGTAACCACTACCCATCAGGTGGACGGCATGCTCGTTTGCCACTTCAATTTTATAAAAAAATATGTACCGATGGTGTCTCCGGGGCCAGGTTTAGATGTAGTTCAGGAGGTGCGGTGCCGGGATCCAGGTGTTAGGGGTGCCGAAAACCGCTCTGAACACATAGAAGGCCAGATTTGATACAAGAAGGCGCATTTCATCCGGACGCTACATGGACTAGAACCGCTCCTGGGTATCTCCATGAACCACAGTTCAACCACCTTTATTGAAAACGCTTTCTACACTCATAGCCCCACACTAGGATTTTCTCCTGTGTCGTGGGTGCGACGGACACATACAAATACGAATACACAAACGCCCAGACCTGGAACAGAAATCTAAATTTATCATTCAGATGTCTGGCCGGGGATCGAACCCACTGCGTGCCAGAACGGTATGGTGACCGCTCCGTCACGGGGGTCGTCGTCGACACCTTTATATAAAGTTTTCAATTCCTCACTCACCCTGTGCGCTCCATACACCAGTGCCAAGTTGAAGAGGATGTCCACACAGTAAAAGACTAGGCAGATGGCATCATCCATCTCGGAAGTAACTCCGTGGAACACCAGACTGACGTCCATATCCATATGCACCGACATACTGTATATTCCGACCATGAAGGCTGAAAATACCTGAAACGACGACAGATAAAATAATAAGTAGGGAAAACGTAGTAAAATTGAGTACAAAGTAATACTAGTTTATTCCCGTGGCTATCTTCTTCTAAATATATATAACTCAAAGGTGACTGACTGACACAGATCTATCAACGCACAGCCCTAAACCACTGGACCGATCGGGCTTAAATTTGGCATGCAGGTGGATGTTACGACGTAGGCATCCGTTAAGCAAGGATTTCGATCAATTCTACCCCCAAAAATAGTGTATGAAAGTTCGTATGAAACTTTGTCAATTTAATACTTCTTAACGCGAGCAAAGCGGCAAAAGCTGGTGTATAATAAGTATACTATGTGTTAATCGAGATTATAAACTGTTTGCCAAACTCCAACTAAGTTTTTACGTAAAAGTGAAACAAACATAGTTACATATGTACAAGTACATCTTCACAAACATTCGCATTTATAATATTGGTCAGATATGATTATTTCTTCGTTTGTATTTCTTTATTTCATTAAAATCTATCCACTCCATGAATATTTATTACGACTTAAAGCCACATAAAAATTAAACAATGTTTTTTTTTCTTTTTTCTTTTTTCTTTTTTCTTTTTATTGAATGAAGTTAAGATAATAAATTAATATAAAAAATATTTTAAAAAAAAGCTTTTTTCCGTATAGTATTGCATTCTACAAATTAAGCTCTTTCACTTGATACCCATATTGGGTGAGTTGGACAAAAGTATGTATTCCGCCATTTTGTTGCGGCGGCCATTTTAGAATTACAACAATATTGATGACATATAATTGCATTGTCATCAGAACTTAATGTGTATTCCAAATTTCAGTTCAATCGGACACTGAGAAGTGGGTTTAATTCAGCTTGCAAGATTTGACCCAAACATACATACAAACATTGCAAGTTAAACAAAAGCTTTCAAAAAATGCCGCCCTTTCCCAATTGAATTTAATTTCTGCCATCTTAATCGTTTCAGCCATCAGATTTCCAATAATTGGTGTTCGTTTAGAACGTATACGTGTTTCAGTTCCTACTGACTAGGTGTCCCAATGGTCAAAGTTAAATCGATTATGATTTGCGCATTCGTATGCAAGATTTGAATGCATATGATGTTATGTTTTTGGCATGAATAGATTGTTTCCCAAAAAGATAAATAAATAGTGTTTACGATAGCGTTGCAAGTGTTCTTATCTATTTTAAACTGTGCAGAATGTAATCTCTAGTAGATCCTAGGAAACGTGTAATGACTAGTGATGTGATTTTAGCATTGAATTTTTGGTTGTTTGTGTGTGTATGTATTACAATGTCACTTATAGAAATAAATTATAAATAATTTTTAAAATTGTATTTCTTTAGGATTAGTAATACCTTAATACACGCATATGCACGCTAGGAAATGCTCATGTTTGTTTTTAAAATCACAAGTTAGTAATAGTGTACTAGTACTTGAGATTTGAAATCGATTCCAAATAGATTAGTACCCATTAATAGTATTAATGGGTACTAATCTATTTGGAATCGATGATATGATGGAATCGAGCTATACACCCCATAATGTCTTTCCTTAAAATTGGGACACAGTAACTCTTGACACTGCTGTTACTTATCACATTGACGAACAAAAACTGGCTCTTTACCTTTTTAAAGAGCCAGTTGTTGTTTATTCAAAGTTGTTGTCAGAACAGAAACCCTAAAGTTATACTCAAATCCATAATTCAATTAATTTTACTTTGAACTTTGATATTAGGTAATATTTAACTTCAACTTTTTTAATCGGTTGTTTATCATATCAAAGGGCATCTTAATGCGTCGATTATAACGGAAAGTAACAATTTAAAATGAAAGAAGATCTATTTGATAGGGGCTTAACGAAAGGTTAGTCTTACTACAACTTACTATAAATTATTGTCACTTCGAATGCATAGAACGTGTAATCATTCACGGCATTAACGCTATCCATGTCGCATCCTGTGTCGTGCTAATACTTGTACTTAACGGGTACTGTATAATTAGCAGTTACCACCTTTGCCTGTATGGATTGCGGTCATTCGCAACGTTAGGACTCTGGCACACGGATGCGATACTTAGCGCAATCAGGAAGTAACGAGGTTCTATCGACGAGTACGAAGTACGAGTTCAAGAACTATATTTTTGCGTTCCTTGTGAGTTCTCATCACAGGCATATATTCGGATTGTAATGGGATATTGTTAACCGACTTCAAAAAAGAGGAGGTTTTCAATTTGTCTGTATTTTTTTGGCATAAATAGTCCATAGGCAGTGATATAGATGGTCTTGAAAGCACTTCCTTTCTTTCCGTGGATGTCTGCGTTTGAGATGTGGAATCCAGGAGAAATAGTAGCACCAACGTTTTTCTATGTCATATCAACAATCAATGCGGTCACCAAAATGCATGCCAGTCGCGGTGATAATTGGCAAAAACGCGAAGAGAACCATAAATAAAGGAAAATCGTACGTTTCAGTTTCCATAATATTGTCAAAGATATCGACGTGATTACTATTTTACCATGATGACCGAAGACCTTGTTTATTGAAAGTAATATCAGTTGTAATTGGATAGTATGATGACCCATTACGGTCTGACGTGCAGTGGGTTCTGGGTTCGATTCCCGGCCAGATAGGCATCTGTATCTTGGATTTAGATGACCAGGTCTGGGTGTTTGTGAGTTCGTCTTTGTGTGTCGATCGAACCCACAAAAAATCCTAGCGAGGGACTATGAGTGTAGAAAGCGTCTAAGTATTTATCAAAAACTTTAGTCATTAGTACGGTCACTAAGTAGATTTTGATTTTGTTTTGTTTAGTTCTACAATATGCTGTAAATTACCTTGTCATTGGCGATTAAAATCGAACCTGCTGCCATTTCACAAAAACATTGTTGTTTGCGCTATCCGGATTGCCTTCAGTGACCATTGGCATTATAAGTATATGCAAGAAATTATTAACGCTTGAAACTACGTGGATATTTGTAGTAACAAAACTAGTAACATCGTTAAAAACAATAAAATAAAAGACGCGACTGCTTAAAATGAAATTTTGTTCATGAGCACATTGAGTTTTTGTCAAAATAGTGAAATAAAAGTATTATATTTTTTTTAGATTGGTCTATTTAAATGCTTTCATGTGATACCCATACTGTCGTAATAATAAGAAAATCGGCTTTCCCCCCTTTTTCCTATATTTCCAGGCGCCATTTTTAAAAAATATGTAAGATACATATGAGACGATCCTAATGATATGTCATACGCTACAATCCGTCAAGCCGTTTGGGCTGTAGCGCGTGCCAAAGTGGACATACATACAAACAAACATATATACATACATACGCTCAAAAACATTACCCTCTTTCTGACGCAGTCGGGTATAAAGATAATTAGTAGTGTCTAACCGACTTTATTCGTGCAATACATTAAGTATGGCGCCAATGTGTGGCGCCAGGTTGCACTTAATGTTTTAAGGATTTCAGTGTAAATGTATATTGTTGTTTAAAACAACAGAGCGCTTTCTAACAGCTTTGATTAATACGATACTTATCACAATGTAAACCAAGGCGATGTTATATGAGTGATTCATTAGTTTCATCTCGAAGGAGAAGGTTATGAACCAACTAGATTACTTTTCAAAACAATCTCTTTCAGATCTTAAAGCGGTATCTCGTAAAACGCCTTTCTGTGTTTATATTTATTTCGCATCCGATACAAATTCCTTGCATCGTTGCGTCTACATAAATTAACATTTTATTAGCGTTGCTTATTCCGTTTAAATGAATTTTGATCGTAAAATGTAGTTTGCCTCGTAAAGATATTTGTCTGTGCGTTTTAATAGTGCACTTCTATGTCGCTTTTATCATCCGTCCACGTATCTTCTTCCACTTAGCAATTTAATTTAGATGTTTTCTATGTCACATCTATCGTACTAACTTCATCCACATCCAATTGGAAATTACATCTAGATGTTTTGATTTTATATTGTAACCAAGATTACTTTAGAGTCACTTTCAAATTTGATAGGTGATGAGGTAATACCTACACTTGAAGAAACTCTGCTAACCTGAGACTTGTTTGAGAATAGAACGAATTATACTGTTTTGTTAATTAAATTGCTAATTTGCCAATTGCCAGGCGGAGACAAATAAACATTACCAAAAATTATCTCAATTACGTTTATTATAATATACTTATAAGTAATTTACATTTAATTTCATGATTGTAGATACTACAGTTTTTCTGTTCACAGTTTACGTTGTCAGATTTTTGTTTTTATAATAATTTATTTAATTATGTTTTGAGCGCTATAGTATCAAGGTTAAACAAGATCTGCCTTATATTGCAATGCTGTGTTCTGATTTATACTGCGGCAACATTTCTTATAGTCCTTCCCACTCAGGTCCATATTTCAGACTGGGATAATTTCTGTCTATTAATGTGGCCACTCATTATAAGCTGGACTTCCTCTGCTATTTCACTTAAAATTGTTTTTGACTTGTCCGTTACAAACCGATTTCATTTGTCAATCTCTTCAATTGTTATTTTAAAATGTTAGGAATATTCGTCACAATTTGTGTCGAATATCGTGGCTTTAAAGATAGGACACATTAATGCATTTGTTTTTAACGCCTAACGCTAACGCTTGCAGCGCTAACTTGAGGTCCTGCAAGCGACAACGTTGACCGAATTTTAGTTAATTCCGCAAAAATTTTAGTGCGGAATTTCGTGGTCTCAAACGCTCAATGGTGTCACTTGCAGCACCAGCAAATTGCTCGTGAGGCAATTTTTAGTGTCTCTAAGAGGAAAGCGAATTTGCTTCTGTTTCCTCTAAACGATTATTGTTCACGCTTAAATCTATCATTGTAAAGTACATTGTAATATATTTTCAAAATCTTAAACCTAAACGTGCAAAGTAAATTTCAATGTAAGGACAAAAACGTTAACAATGACCGTTACAAGTAAACCTAATATACTCGTACTAAGAGCAGTGTTCAGTCGCCGCCGACGCCGTCCGCTTACTACGACACGGATTTATATCTGCGTGTGTTTTGTTTGTTTGCGTTTATTTCTGCGATGAGTGCGGTGCGCGGTACGGCGCGTCGGGTCCGCTTTTAGCCGCAACATGATCCGGCGGCGTGCACCGCCGACGCACCGGCACGTTGCATCGGCCCAACAATAGGACGGCGTCTCGGCGAAGTTAATTTTCTCGTTTTGTACCAAGGTTGCCGGCTGTACATTGTACCGGATGTACTATGACTACTGCTAAGCCTGTAAACAACTTGAAGGAAAGGACTTAGATTAAACTCGGATGTTGTTGTCAAAAGCATGTAGGTATACACGTATAGTTTGTTTATTGGTAGTATGCAAAATATATATTATTGTCAAGAGTACAAAATAATTAATTTAACTTATCAAATGACATATTAAATATATATCAGGCAGGTAGAACAAGTAAACCGTCTTTACAGATTATTATTGCATACGCTTTTGTCTTCGATTGCAAAACAAGTAATTAAAACTTGTGAATATTTAAAAGTGGTACATGGTAGAAAGTAGAAACCATGTACCACTCTTAAATATTCACAAGTTACGAATAGGCAACAATAATTACGTACTTGAACCATACCAACTTTGACTCTAGGTACCTAGTATTGTAGCATTTACGTTTAAGAATAATAATATTACGAATTGATTATCCGTAGGTTCAGAAAATCAGCCTTAACTGAAGGAACATTTCCTGAACCTACACACCAAAGAATGCTTTAAAAGAATCGTGTAAATGTATGAAGTCTATCAATACCGCACTTGATGCGTACGATGGAATATGGGTTAAACACATCTAATACTGAGAGTTAACTATCTACTACAAGTGTAGTTTCCAGTGGTAGGAATTGTGATCACCTCCCGATATTAAATGAAGTGAGAACAAAATTAAGATTTCAGTTCAATTTAAACTTAATTGTATATGTTAACGGGTTGCAGTAACTACCTGAAGTACTGTTGAGGAATCTACTGTCTATTAATGCCATCATACACCCCAGGTCGGAGTAACAGAGATTTTTTCAAAGTAAAACTGAAACGTTTTGAAAATTTACAATTCACATAAGTATGTAGGTTTGTTTAAAATGTTTTTGTGAAATCGCTAAACCATGGACCTATTTAATTTTAAGGCACTCACTGAAACGCAAATTCGGAAAGGTAAAGACGGTTTCTATTACATTTTAGTACACGTTTTATCACCAAGATTTGATGTCAACTAATTTTAACTCGGTTAGTTTATTGAATATTAATAATTTTATGCACTGAATCCAAGGTGACGCCTTGATGAATTAATCTAAATGTGTTATTAATTATATTTTTCTAGTTTTCTCTATCGTCTCTAGCTGATATGAAAAAATTTTGACAGTGTTAGATGTAGCTGGGTCTGAATATTCATATGTTTACAAAGTTATCATTTTGCGTGAATTTTTTCGTGCTTCTGTTTAATCTACCCACTCTAAACGCAAAATCGGCTAAACTGATTCTAAGATTTTCCTCGAAATATGTGAATACTTGTTAACTGCTGGGCTAAGATAGCAAGAAGAACTAAAGAGTACGCATTTTGAAATTGTATTGCCGGAAAAGTAAATTAAAAAGCATCGAAAAACAAGGCGTGCGACGGGCGCGAAACGAAACAGATTTTTCTCCAAAAAGTGAACTTTTAAAAGAACGAAATTGTTACTTGGATAAAATTAACAAATATAATATGTATGTACCAACTTAATTAATTGATTTGTCCTTATCGTTTTGAAGGCAAGGTTATTTTTCCAAACAATAGTCTAGAATCCAGTTTGGTAGAACACAGCTCAATTGAACGTTGATTTATTAAGTGTGAATGTAATAAAAATTGTAGCGCTGAACTTTGTTGTTGGATATTTTTAAACGTAGGTATAGTTATAAAAATATATATGTTATTTTGATGATCCCATACAGATAACATAATTTAAGCCCCATGTTTCACCTGTGATTATATTATCTCATAACATGTTATACAATTATCATTACTCATGTTTTAAGAAGGTAAAAGTTCTACAAATATGTTCGATTATAATAGATTTTCTTATGTATGAGAATCCATGCTTCTGAAAGATAAAGCCGGATTGTCAGTTTTTTGTTAATCAATTTGTGTAAACGCTATCTTTAAGATTTTTTTAATAAATGTTAGATTAAATCCCAAAAAGTTTGATCAAATCAAACCACTGATATAACCTGACAGCAAACATACAAACAAACAAAAAATAAAAACGAACAAACAAAAACAATGTTTTAAAATTTATCACTTTGAGTATAGACTAAAATAGATGTATTTATAGGTAACTGTAATAAAAATGATGTCCTTGGCTTCGGCACCTGGTTACTACACTTAGTTGCAAGTTTAATGCCCCGCGTACTTAACTGCAACAAAATCGTATCCACGTGCGTTTATATTAGTTCATGCACCTCTGTGAAAATGACTCGTGTAACTACATTATGTTGTTTCTTTAACTACCTCTTGGTTTGTAACGAAGTTTCGTTTCTATATGATTTACTTTGGTTCGCTTAGCGATTACCTTATAGGTATCTATCAATTTTATTTTGTGCTTGTTTTTATCTCTTTATTTTCTTTTTTATATCTACACGAATAAATAAAACTGCATCTTGTCCTTGCTTTTGATATAATTTGCCATTTTATAAGGCTATTTTAAATATATCAATAATTGGTAGAATACGTCTTGTTTTTCCGCTTGTTTTCAAGCATACCAGATCACGAATAAAATTGAAAATGTAACTTAATGATTAGATCTCTGGTCAGAGTTCGGGTGTCGCTGTATTTGTATTATTTCAAGGCATCTATGCCGCAGAATCCTTCAGTTATGAGAAAACACTTCTACTTCCTGCAGAAGTGTTTTGTCATAAGGCGACATACCAAATGTGGATTGGTAGACTTCATAATGAGCAGAGATAGCCTAATGGTTGAAACTCGGCTTCTCAATCGAGGATCCGGGGTTCGAATCCCAGACACGCACCACTGATTTTTCTAAAATTATGTGCGTATTAGAAATTTAATTATCACTGCTTTACGGTGAAGGAAACCATCGTGAGGAAACCTGCATATCTGAGATCTGGTGAAAAAAAAGAGTTCTCAAAGGTGTGTGAAGATTGGTAGACCAATTCGCACTTGGCCAGCACGGTGGACTATGGCCTAAAACTCTTTCTCTGAGAGAAGACCCGTGCCCAGCAGTGGGACAATAATGGGTTGACGACGAGACACAGACAGGTAAGTAGGTTAAGATAGATTTTCACGTATTGTTTTCCTTCACCCTCTGTTTGCTTACTGCAAATTTTGTTAAGGAAAACTTGATATACCTCTTTAAAAAATGAATCACGGATTTCGCTAAACATATTCTATTTTTATCTAAAAATAAAGAAGAAGGATGTTGTTGAATGTTTTTTTCTGTTTCTGTTATCGTAGCCGATAATTAAACCACAAACTGCTCATCTAAACCAATTAACAGATTAAAAGCATGGAGCATGAACGGCTTATGCACTCCTAATAAAGGTCATGGATATCTTCTGGAAATTTCCGTGTAGATCACGTCATAAACTTCTGTAAGAAATTTCCAGGAGCTTTGAAAATAGACGCAGTAGTTTTTATGTTATGGTTCAAAGCTTTACATTTTATAAATGTTTGGAAAATTAGCGTTACATATCTATAATTATATACAGATGCTTTAATTTTATTTATTGGCATAGCATAGTGTCGCGACGGGAAGTTTTCATAGTCGGGTCGAGTTGCATTGCCGAGGTGCGGCGCGGGGCGGGGCAGTGCGACTCAATGAAAATATAAATAAAGCTCGCAGACGCCGCGCCCTGCTGATCCGTTTTCCTTTCCAAGAATGCCGCATAAGGGTCTTCCCACATATAGCGACGCGCAATCGACTTGACCAGATTGGCAAAATATTTAAAGTGTAAAAGGATCGATTCGAACTCGTAGGCCGACGTGTCGTGAACGCTGTTGTATACTCTAATATTTAAGACATAAGAGTAGATATTTTGTTTAATACCTATACCTAACGATTAGGCAGACGTGCTACCTGATGGTAGTCACCGTCCCCTGTGGACATTTGCAACACCAGGGGAGTCGCCAATGCATCGCTGGCTTTGAAGGAGAGCTCTTTTTACATCTTTTATGATATGAAGGAGATACTGATATAGAGTCATATCGATTCCGTGTCGAAAAATGTGCAGAGACCCTAACATTGTTTACTTACACGATGGACATTGAAAAAGCATACACTTTCCGACTACAATAAAATTGATCGGTGGTAAATACGCCTACATAAATATATTTTTCGACATCCGTGTCTTTGATCCGTAAATGCCACTGTTGTTTAATTGAAAACGATAAACAAGTAATTATAATACATTACATTACAAAGACTTGTCGAAAAACAAATCTTTCATTTTAGGTTTTCCCTCTGTTTTTTACCCGACTGCGTCAGAAGGAAAGTAACGTTTTTCGAGAGTAACACACATACTCTGTTTGTTTTTATGTATGTTCATTTCCTTGGCACGCGCTACAGCCCTAAAGGCTTGACGATTGTGACGTATGACATATCATTATAATCGTCTAAGTTTATAGAGTGACAAAGGGGTGACCAATATATATTTTTAAATGATGCCTGCAAATAGGAGAAAAGGAGAAATACCCATATCTGTCATTATAATATAGGTATCAAGTGAAAGCTAGTAAATAGACGGTTCTATATAATATATGTATATACACATATAATATACACATAATTAAAACTTAAGACTATTTAAACGAAAAGTAATATAATGCGTAAAGTTACATGTATGTATTATTTTTTACGAAAATATCATTGTAAGCAGTCGGGTTTTTTATTTCCATATTTTAAACAATGTTACTAGTTGTTTAAAAACATGGTACATTGATAATGTACATTTTATTATTAATAATAATAATTTGACCAATACATAGTGGGTACACACTGATTGATTTCTTTGTCTCTTCGTATCGACGAAGTTATTTGGAAATACAAAGCAGATCTTAAGAGAGAGAACTTCGATTAAATAAGAAAACTGTATCCTTAAATCTTTTAATATTGGAAGATTCAATTTCGTGGCCATATGGCGAAATTCTATATGATAAATTTAAATATTGTTTTCAAAAATTGAAGTATTATTTTCAAACGTTAATATTGTTAAAGCTGTGCTTTATTATTAAAGATATCGTATACGCTGAATTTGAATAATCATTGTAATAGTTGTTACCTTCGATCAAATATGTACTAGATTAAGCGTTGCATACAAATACAGCTCAAAAAAATGGCAGGAGTTTGCTATAC
>DWNE01004142.1:0-15609 GCA_018249875.1 Cecropterus toxeus
TTCATTTGATACCCCACCTCTTTTCTCCATTCTCAGGCGCCATTTTTTTTAAAATACTTTAACTTATGTTACTATGCAAACTGAACTGAACTTTAATGATGTGTCACACATCACAATCCGTCAAGCCGTTTGGGCTGTAGCGCGTGCCAAAAAAATGGACATACATACAAACATACATAGTCCATACATACACACACACTCGCGATAAAGCATGCAGTCCACTTGAATGACCGGGTTCTCTCTGAAGTCGATCACAGGTGCGTTGCTACTCTCGAGATCCATTATGGTGTAATGTCAATCAAATTTCTTCATAAACTGAACATTTATAATTAATGAAAATTTATATATTGAAATTTACGATGACGTAATCAAAGTGATGTAAGTAAATATCAGGAAAAGTCTGGTAACGGCTTAAGTATTCCATAGAGTTCCGTTACTTGGAAGACGGTTCTTTTGGCCATGTCAATATCGTTAGGCGTGTTGAAAAACTTCTTAATCAAGCTCCTCTAATCCTTTAAGTAAAGAACACGAAACGAGTCTTTTTGATTAATTTGTTTGTTCGATTGTTTAATTATTTTGTTACTTTCAAATTAATAAATTATATATAAATTTAATATGTTTGTTATAATGATATTATTTCCTTTTTCGTAACGATCGGTTCACCAATTTCCAAGACTAAATCATTACATAGTAAATTAAATACTTACAAAAATGTCTTTTCCATTTCGTGTTTGCGCAGATATAGCATCCGTATTACAATCGAAAGGTATATCTTTGTTGTATCAACTATTTTATAGTTTGACGGAGATAAGTCATTTAATAAAATATTTACATAATTGAAACATACAAGTACTTAAAAAAACGTTATGCGGTTCGGTCCGAACAACACCGCCGTGTATATTAATTAGTAGTAGCAGCAAGTAGTAACTGTTATTGTTTCAGGTTTGAAGAGACAGGTAAGGTAAGAAAGATATATTCATCCGAAGCCCTTCAACTGAGACCTAAGAGGAAGCATCTGCAACTACTTACCGCCAGACCTGCAAACGACAGACGACCCGCGTGGCCGAGCGGCCACCATACCGGTCTGACGCGCACTGTGGGTCCCGGGTTCGATTCCCGGCCAGACAGAAATATGAATGATGAGTTCAAATTTCTGTTCTGGGTCTGGATGTTTATGTATTCGTCTTTGTGTGTCCATGGCACCCACGACACAGGAAAAAATCCTAGTGTGGGGCTATGAGTGTAGAAAGCGTGTGTTTATTTCAAACCACAACGATTCTAAAGAAGATTCACTTCAAAATTCGATGTTCCAGTAATTTAGCGTCACAATTCTTTATAGTTTATCTTCTATCTCATCGCTGTCGAACAAGTTAGTAACAATGAAGAGTGGGTAAATTAATTTCAACTTTCAACCCCGGACAACGTAGCGGTTATGAATTTTAATCAGATACACCTCACCTCTAATAGTGGAGCGGATTTCCGCTATTAAGAGTGCTGATCTTCTACTTCAACTTGCGTTAAATTCTTATGAATACTTAATTAAGTAGCTGAAACTATCATCTTATTATATTCGAGAGCTAACGCTAGTTTTCTCGAGTATTATTAATTGGTTGAATCTGCTTGTAAGATTATTGAATCTGAAGTCTAAATTAAAGTTTGATTTACGATATGTTGTAATGAAATATAATTTTACCTGGTTTTTTGATTTCATACTCACGGTTCAATATATAAAAATAATAATCGAGCATAATGATGATGAAAATAATTGAAAGTGGTACAACAAGTATAATTAGACCGGAAGTTACCACCACAACACTTATTTCTAGCGTGAACCAGTTATTGGTTAAACTATGAAATTAACCGGTGAAACTATGTTTTTGCTGGCTAACTTTACGAGACGACCACCTCAGTCCTTGAGAGTAGCAACGCATCTGTAATTGACTTCAGATAGAACTCCCTGTTCTATATTAACTTGCTTACAGATGTCCATTACTCCATTACCGTTACTTGAAATAAACAAGATTGATTTGGATAGATGACTGATGACGATGATATTGATTTGAAACGTACAAAAGTTGACATTAAAGATTAAAATATCCATAGGGGTAATAATTATTAGATATCTGTCGATTCGTACGAGTACTGTGTAGTATTATTTAAAATATAAGACATAAATACAAACAAAGTAAATGATAATAGACACATAAAGCAAGAAAACTTCCCACAGCATACAATTTTCAATAACAAAGAGAAGTGCATAAATCTCATGGGACTTGTTACCGAGCCAAGAAAATATTGTTCAGTCTCAAGCATCTTTGTAACAATTCAACTTCATGAAACCGCAATATTGTCCATGATATACCGATTCCCGATAACACCCCGCTGTTCATGGAAAAATAATCGAAGTACACCGAGAGGTATCACAACGACCATGTGTGGAGATGCTTAATTAAGTATGTTATTGGCAATTGATAGATATTCGATAGATGGCAACAGTGTTTTTAGCACGAATACATTACGTTTCCTTAAAACAATCATCGCTTACGTTTTTCTTTGCTCATCACTGCATAAACGTGACTTATCTTCAAACAAAAAAAGATTACAGAAAACTCAGCCACAATGAGTAAAACAGTGTAGATTGATGACTCTAAATTCGAATAAATTTAAGCTTATTTTAATTTTAAACTCATTAACGTTATAGCATCCACAAAAAAATAAAATTAATGAGATAGAAAACGAAAGGACACTCGATGGAAATCAAAATACGTAATTACATTTAGCACCGGACGGCCATCTTGCATCATACAACGAAAACGAAGAAAAAAACAAGAAATCCGTTATTTATGAAAACTGCTGTGTTCTGTTTTCTTTTAAGTGTAAAAGTTTTTGTGCTAAATTTCGTAAGGAGGGAATTGTTTTTAGCTTTCGCCGTTTTTTCGAGTCGAGTGGCGTTTTATTGAAATTTCAACGACTTCTCTCTTTAAAGGTGTTCTGTAAATCGTTTATTTTGTCATCACCTGAGATCCAGTTTCGGTGTTCTGGTTTTTATTTGTTTATTCACTAGTAATTACTGTTCCAAACAGTATTATGAGTCCAAACTCATAATAGCAGGTCTGATAGCTTGTAAAATGTAATAAATAATACAAATTACGCAATGAAATAATGTAGTTTGTTTGTGTATCAATCCCTATAAAGAAAGAAGTATAATTTCAAAACAACAGGGCTACTTGTACTAGTTTTTTCATCATCGTCATCATTATTTAATTGTCTGCAACACTTTTGTTAACCTTAACAAATGTATTTCAAGAATGCTGTCTATTTAAAAATATTACTTACCCCATTACGACTTTCTACTACGTCGTTCCTACGCTGCAATTCTAAATTCCCACAACAAACACAATCTAGAAGCTCATTTGCCCCACAAGCGGTACTAAAACCTCCGAAACCGTTGCAAGAAGGCGACGTAACACCAATATTACGTATGAATTTTCAGCACCAAGTGTTGAACACAATAAATACATATTTCATGAAGTGGTATTGAATAACAATTGTGTAGCGTCGGCCGTGGGTTCGTTCAGTGACACATATTAAAATGGACTCGGCCTGCAAATGTATTGGATTTTTACAGAAGCGACCGTAGCTTTTCTCTTTTTGGCTACATTATTGGAGATGCTTCTGCGGACTGCGTTTTATGGACTGTGCTTAGCGGGAGTACGGTTGGGTTAAACGTATTTGTTTTACAAGCAGGCTTGCAGTCTGGTCCCTTTGGAAGTAATGCAATCTTTTGTAAATTTTAGAAGTATTGTTTCTTGTTTAGATTTTGAGAATAAAACGCGATATGCGTTGCGTAAAAAATATAGGCGATGAATTATGCAAATGCCATGCTCAATTTTCTTCAGTATCACAGAGCACGCAATTTAAAATCAAATGTTTCTTTTTGCTCATCCTTTATTTGCAGCAAAGAATCTTTATTATAATATTCTATAAGTATATTATCATTTTACTAGAAGCAATGAGTCTACTAGAAAATTATAAATAGAAAAACTTAAACTTCCCGCAGAACATATTGAAACTGGTTTTGTTGCTTCAGAATGTGTATTGTGTGTGTAAACAAAATAACAAATTCTCTAACATTTCAAAATATCTGCCCCGTACTAACCGTATTTGTACGCTTTGACTGCATTTGTGTACATTAAATTACATTCAGGTAAATATTTAGTGAAAAGTGCATCATATAAGTTTGCTCAGAATGAAATTGAATTTATGACTCCTGTTGTCAAAATGTATTTGATTGTCACCTGTATTCCAGGTGTTCATTTCACTATGTCATGAAAAGTATACGAGTACTAAACAACTTTGTTGTTCTACTGATCCTTATTTAACTTATAGTTTTTCCTTGGAGAAGTTCCTGGACAATATAGATAGTACAGCTGATCCACCTAATATACAGAATGAAATTCTAGTCTACTCCGTGTAATAGGTCTTTTAGCAAGCAGCTGTGTTTAGGGCCAAAACAATTGACTCCGCGCGAACAATCACTTAACCTCGAGCGGTTAGAAATGGCATTGTTTAAATAATTGCTTATGATTTATCGCGCTCACCGGTCTCAATATATCACTGCTTAGGATCTTAATTCTTCGACGCTCCCCCAATGTCCCCTCAGTTGGTCTAAGTTTTAAAATTATAACACGATATTTTTATCCATATCAATTTTGTTGGTCAAAAATATTCTTCGTTTAAAAAGATTTTGTAAAATAAATGTTATTTGTTATTTCTTTTATAGATACAAATAATAGCAGATATATTGCAATAAAATATATTTTTTTTGTTTTGTATGTTTTTCTTCGTAGCTTAGGTAAAAACTAAGTTTGAAATCATTTTCTCAATATAATTAAAGATACGCGAGAAATCATTTATGATAAATTAATTACTTATCAATTCTATTTTAATGGAATATTAATTTAATTGATACTTATATTAATTAATAAAACATACGTAAATAGTAATTATTATATTAAAATTTGACGGCCCGCGTGTTCGCGCAGTCAACGTGGATTCCGGGTTCCATCCCCGGTCAGACAGACATCTGAATGAAGAATTTAGATTTTTGTTCTGGATCTGGGTGTTTGTGTATTCGTCTTTGTGTATCCATGGCACCCACGACACAGGAGAAAATCTTAGTCTCGGACTATGAGTATAGAAAGCGTTTAAGCGTGTATCCATGTACAACACGCTGTTTCCTGTCACTCACACCTCGCCGCGCGGTGGTGAGCAAATGCTTATTTATGTTCGCGCCACAATGAACTCCTCGCGCGCTCAATTCGTTTGCCGGCATTAGTCGGTACGGAACGTGCCATTGTCCCAACTCTGTACAATACTGTACAGACTGCATCCATTTAACTAGGCTGGTCTCAATTACTCGATGAAGTATAAGCTTTTGAGTTTCAAGATCTTTTGGGAAAAAAGAAAACATAAAATAATCAAAATTAACGATTTACCTTCACAGATTAATTTGTCTTATACTTCATTAATAAAGTCTATAACTTGCCGATTACAACACAATAGTCCATTCGTTTATAAACGTTCAATGAATTCACGAGCACGAATCAAAAGCAAATCAACAACGGTAACGTAACAAGTGCTCTGAGTTTGAAGAGACCACTTCATCAGTAATCGAAGGCTTACGGATTCATTTAAACAAACATTCACAAGTGGCTATAACTTCGAACTGAATCAATACCATTTCGATACAATATTTCTGTTACGTTTCATTGAAACAAATCCGCACCAGTTTGTGGAACTCGTTCTAACGTTTTCAAGGTAAGCTGTAAGCGAAATTGCGTTTGTAAAGCTTGCGCTATATTTAACTCTTGGAGTGCTCTTGTGTTGCCCTTCGCTTTTATAACAATTTCAATGGTTTTACCGTTTAGTATTGGTAGGTTTCAATTACACTCATTTAATTTCAATTAGTTATTATCGTCACAATATGTACTTATTTTGTGTGTTTGGATATTGAGATTTTAGTCACCGGTAGTTTAGTCCTTTACTGGTTATTTTTTGATTTAAATTAGAGTTTCATATTTTGCTTTATTTTGTGATATATGTATTTTATGAGGTATTGGAGTTGGTATATAAAACGATTTGCAATATATTTTTTGCGTTGTAATTTGAAATTGTTGAATTAATATGTCATCGAGATGCAATCCTCTGAAAAAATACTAGGACTTAACGATTGATATCAATAATAATAGTAAGGTTACAATAAAATACATTGGATGAATGTTTTAGAAAAAATACGAGAAGGTCCTATTTGTTTGTTTTTATTTTTTACATGACCTAAAATTTAATTAATAATTTTGTATCTCTTAATTTCACTACCAAATATTATCGATTCTTTAAATCTGAAATATGTATTAACTTAACACAGAAATATTTCGTAAATTTTATACTTATATTGCCTTGCAGTAGAATAAGTCAGACACCCATTACACCGCACCGCACGCCCGGCCGAGCGCACGGCTACGTCTCGCAATTCGCAATCCGAGACGCTTTTCACTCAGCGCATTTCACGGAACTTCAAGCAATAGACCTTGCGATTCTGTTAATTGCGGAAGCATCGTGTTCTCTTCGATATCCACGCTTACTGTTATGAGATATCTCATATCTACCAAGTACATCTTAGTGTTGGAAATGGCTGTAGATGAGCTAAGTAAATAACCAGGATGATGGTAGAATTCTTTTTTGTCAGACTGAAGTAGCAAACGAGCATGCACTCCATTTGATGACAAATTATCACTGCTTTTAATGGACATCTATAAGCAACTTCTTAAAGGACAAGAGTTCCTATCCGGAGTCGATTTCAGATGCGTTGCTACTCCTTAGGACGAAAATGATCACTTTGTGGTCTTTAATGAGATCTTTTCTTATATAGTTATTTATTTGTAAATTATAAATATTATTCCATCTATAATTAAAACACAATAGACATTAGAATTCAACGTACACGTACGACATTAACCACAACATTTTATGAAGAAAATCTATTCACTAATAAGACCATTTTTTACTAGTACTAAAATAAAATAGAAGAAAAGAAAAAATCCCGTTCCACTCATTATTAAAAGGAGGAGACAATTTGCAGTGGAAAGCCCCAGGTGCCACAAATAGTCTAATTAAACGGCAAAGAACTATTCTCTTAGAACGAATTAAATTGGTTTTCGTTCGTCTCGGTGGCAAGATTTACGTTTAACGGAATTAGACGTTTAGCACCCTATCTTCGTTTCGTTTGAAAACTGCAGATAAATGCTATTAAGGTAATTCATTCTCAAGTTTCAGGTTTTAAAATTCTGTTACATTGGAAGATTTATTATTTGTTCAAATATCTCATCTTTCATCGTTATCGTCAAAATTATTTCTGGAATTATTGAAGGACTCGTGTTTCGCGACGGGACATAATTATAGTCGCTATTTTTAAATAATGCAAAGTATCAAACTCAAAAGTAGCATATAAGATGACTATATCTTAGCTGTTAGCTACATCCATGCAAAATTTTATGAAACTCCAACTAATGCTTGTTGCCTAATTGAGTAACAATCAGGCACATGCCAACTTACTTTAATATATTAGTGTAGATTTTTATATATTGATTCAAAGAAAAAACAAATAAATAAAAACTTGTTTAGTGCATTGATCTTATTTTTATAGAACACAGATTGTACATGTAACGTCTTTTCGTTCTCAATATTAAATACAATTTGTAATTTTTCACTATAATCACTAACCCACTATTGGACTAGGTGTCCAGGTCTTAGGTGGAGATTCATAACCAACGACTAACGCGCTACATGTTTTTTTTTTAAATAAATACCTGTATCGTGTATGCCATGGATACACACAAAGACAAATATATAAACACGACGAAAATAGTTTACCATGGAGATGTCTGTTTGGTCGAGGATTGAACTTGGGACCAACTGCGTGTCAGACCGGTATGGTGACCGCCCCGCCACGCGGGTCGTCAATATTTAATATAGTTATTATGCCATCTGACTACTCACTACAAAATTAAGATTATTAAGTCCCATTGAAACCTAATAACCTTGTTTAAACCATTCTAATATGATTCACGAAATTACGGACGAATAGGTACTCATTTAAAAATACCTTAACACTAACAGAACTAAACGTTTCCGCTCGAACAACTATGATGGCGACCTATAACCGGTCATTCCTTTCATATTGTATCTATTTCTATAAACTGAAGGTCCGTGCCATCCGGTGCCATATAATTTTATGCTGAAAGAATCACTGAACCGCATTTATTTTCACAACATTTTAGCGTCCAGCGTTCGTTGTAATTATTGCCGCGTGAAGAGACGACGAGACGAATTATCCTCTCCTTTTATAAATGACAAACAAGCCATGAATAATTTTTACGAATAATAACACTCTATTTTCGAGGTGTGGAAAAATTATATTCGTGTTACAAAAATAAACAGTAATATCATTTTTCGAATATTACACAGACATTAATTTATCATTTATAATATTTGCAAACTTTACAACTTTATTATTACGACCATGGTAAATGCGGTTATCCATGAACGTACTATGCCGGTCTATTAAGCAATATATTTTGTGTACCTATAGTTTCCAAGCAAGTGAAATAAATTTTAATATTTAACGTGGCACTGAAAGATTTTTTATTTGTTTTTAGATATGTCTGCATGTACAGAAATTGTTTATGATATGACTTTATGAAAGACGTAATACTGAGATTTGTAGCGTCATATGTATACAAATGTAAAGAAGAAATGTAGCCTTCTTGTGACATCCTCGCCTAACACTCATGTGTAGTATTTGCGACACTGCATTTGAGGGGTAAAATCTGTTCCATGTGATTATGTTTTACACGCAGATGCGTTGAAGTACGTTTATTGGGCGTAACTTGGCAATTTTGTATAAGAATGAAGTAGCAAACGAGCATTCAATCCACATCATGGTAAGTGGTTACTGTCGCCCATAGATATCTGTAAGCAAATTTATATAGAACAATATCTGAAGTCAATCACAGATGCGTTGCCGCTCCTGAGGACTAAAATGGTCGTCTCATATATAAGTGGGCCGACAACCACACCCTTCCACCGAAACGTAAGAACTGCTTCACGTTAGAAATAGGTGTGGCGGTGGTACTTCCCCAGTCGAACTACATTGGTTCTACTACTTGGTGGCATTATGAGTATAACAAGCTGTTCGTAACCAGAACTGACATATAATGTAGCCGGTCCTTAGATAGGTACCTAAGTTTACTTTATTGTATGTCCCGGTTAAAACCTGATACACTTTGAAATTTTCAACCAATAATGATTTCGTTAATCCTACCCGGTTCCCGGATTAGGGTGAGTATATCCTGCAGCTATGTTTAATAATAATGCCGTTACCGCATCAGCTCCGTAGATTTTGTTTACTTTGGTAATCCTTTTCCAGTACTCTGGGGTCCACTCTGCCCCAGGCTGATGTATGGTGCAAGTTAAAGACGATTTGACTTTTGTAAGATCATTGTATGTTTGCATATATTTAAAAGAATAAATAATGCAAAATTGATAAAATTAATTTATCAATTTTTTTTTGTATTTTAACACAATTCGATATCGAAAAAATTTCATGTGTGAAACGTTTTCCAACTATGTGCAGTATTACCTAAATATCAAACGCTTAATAGAAAAACAATATTACTGATTTTCATCATATCACAGGTGCTCTCTATAAGAATTAATGCAAATATCCTTGCACTATTTGTAATTTATTTAAAATTTAAACATTCCTTTTTCTTCATTTTCAGGAATTCGCAACATTTTTTAATAGGAACTCATGATCTTTGTACTATTTATGATTTTATTTATTTTTAAAATTTTTGGCTTCATTTTCATGAATCCGCTACATTTGTCACAATTAGTAAATCCTCATCCCGTTTCTCACAACTTGGGTCGTATCATAAAGTAAGACTAGAAACGTGACCTCTTCTCTAATTAGGGATCAGGCGGTTCGTGTGCCCGCTGGCGGTTCCGCAACGGATTTGATCAACAGTTGATCCGATAGCCAACACTGCAAGATCTTGAAGTCACTTGGAATAAATTTAAAACAGAAAAGAATGTAACTTTACTCGACTGCATTAGGAGGAATGCTTGACGGATTTTGATGTATGGAGAGTCTTTAGATTCGTCTCTGCTTTCATAGTTACATAGGCTATATGTTTTTTATATGGTGGCTGATCGCAACATGAAAGAAAAATGTTTTTTATTTATCATAAGAGTATGAGTATATCAAATGAAAGTTTGTATCTAGATCGCTTTCAAACCTCAAAGTACACATATTATAACACATTTATGTTCGGTTTGATGCAAATTCTCAAAAAGCGTTAAACTGTAAAATTTATAACATTAACAAAATACCCGACTGCTTAAAAATAATTAACTAAAAAGGGAAAATTAAGTATTTGCACTGAATTTTCAAGATAACAAACAAAAATTCCTAGACTACAAAAACAACGGTCGTGTCTACAACGGTATAAACCTTACCTTGAAATTCTAACAACACAAACAAGACCTCAAAAACATCTTTGCAGCCAGACAAAATCTTTTTTCACTCTCAGCTAAAACACTGTACCGCGCAATATCCGGATAGGTTCCTAACCACTCTAGTCACCTGACCGTGACTCGGACATCAATACCCTATTAACCAACGTCAAAAGAACAGCGCAGCCGTAATTCCACCGTAGAGGGCTCAAATGTCAATTAAATGTACCAAGTCTGTTAAATGCTATGACTGTATGTACTTACTGTTATATTTGTGCTATGGAAACTGCGAATATATCTTACATGATAATATATTACATGTTGTTTAGTGCGAAATTTAAACCATTTGATTTAAAGGCGACCTTTAAATCTTTACCAGGTGGTAGAACCAACGTTGTTCGATCGGTGAGTACCAACGCCGGTTGTGGTTGCCGGCTCACTTATATAAGAGCCTACCATTACCGTTCTTGAGAGTAGCAACGCATCTTTGATCGACTTGAGATAGAAACCCTGTTGTATATGAAGTTGCTTACAGAAGTCCATGGGCGGCAGTAACCACTTACCATCAGGTGGACTGCGTGCTCGTTTGCTACTTCATTGTTATAAAAGAATCAAAAGGTGCAGTAGTAAATACTTTGTCAAATTCTTCTATCCTTTTAATACAACACGTAAATATTTTAGATACACCATTTCACAGATAACAAATTTAATGGGCATGCCATCTATCCATTCACCCTACTGATGCTACTCTAACCGGTCCTGCGTATTCCATATCGAGTAGTTATCCGCTCTCTTCTAGAGGTCATATGTCTACCTAGATGGGGGAGCAAACTGTACTTCTTTTTTCTAAACGTAGTGTGCCTCGAGAGGCTTTCGTTCCCAAGGGTATCGGCCGTTCGAGCGATGTGGCTTGCCCATTTGACATGAAGTAGGTACTTATGTGTGTTATAGTGCAGCTTATTTTTCGTAATACTATACCTTATGAATATATGTATCCATATATGAAAATTAACTAATTATAGTTGAAGCCAATTGCAAATATTTTAGATCAGAACACAAAATTGAAAATTGCAGGCTGCAGTATAATTTTAAAGCAGTAGGTGTTGGTGAAAGTATGGAACTTTCACCAACACGAACTCCGCAAAGTTTTTCAACCTTCAAAGTCATACGAAGTTGGTGATTTATTAAGCCGTGAGTAGCCTTTATTATAAATAATGTCTTTTATTACATTTTGTATAGGTAGTCGGATTATGGATACTTTTATAAAAATCACAATAAAAGACTTTTAGTGGATTGGGATTATCCGCTTCCATTATCGGAATTAATTTCCAAATGTCGAAAAACCGTTCGGATAGTAAAATGTTATGTGGTCAACTTTTGTGAGTGAAAATGCGGTTTTTGGATTCATTGTTATTTGTACGAGTAGTGTATTTAATACACGTAAATGGGAAAATACTTTCATGAACTTTTTTAACTTAGTATTTTTATTTTAAACGAAATAACAAATAATTGAAAATTTTCAAGTATACAAAAATAACAAATATCAAATCTTCTGTCAGAGTATAACTGAATAATTTATAGTACCGGACTGAACAATATGCTGCTTTAATGACAAAAATGTGTTGACAATTTGGTGCATAATTTGACCAGTAAAATCGTTTTTTGTGTTTATAAATTATTATCAAACTTTGCCTAATTTTCTATAAATTTCATACATGAACACCTGAATGTATGAAGGATGTTTTGAAAATTTTTAGGTCAAGTCAACAGGGGTTCATTTTAAAATTAATCACTGATACGTTTCAGCGCCATAATCCGTCAAGCCGTTTGGGCTGTAACGCGTGCCAAAGAAATGGACAAACATACAAACAAATACACATGCATACGCTCGGAAATCATTAGCCTCATTCTGACGCAGTCAAGTAAAAACAGAGGTAAATATGAGTATAATGGGGGTGAACAAGAGAGAGCTGTCAGTACAATAAATAATCAACATATTTCGCGACGCACGACATCAATCCCCATTCCCAGTGACTTTCACGTTGAAAAATTCAATTTATTGTGGCCACGCTGTCAAGCGCATTTCATCGATGGACAGGATTGGACTCGAATTATACGGATCCATTATCCAAATTAAACGTGGAAGTGTTGAAAAATTGAATTTGAACCGGTTCCATCGAGGCCTCTGAACCGGTAATTGGCTTATTCTTCAGTGTAATGGAAGCCAGTGCGCGTTACACTCAATCTGGATTTGCGAGGTGAAATTTAAATGCGTCAGCTTTTGCTTTGGTGACATCGTGCAATAGTACAAAATATAAAACTGTTTGTTGATATTCCACATTTGAAGTATGCATAATTGAGGTCATTGTTTTATTCTTTAATGACTCATCTATATCCACCAGATGAAGATGGAATGGTGAAAGATAGGCCCTTAGGGTAATTCAAATATCTCTTAATATGGGCGACATAAAAAGTTTATCTACTTACTACACGAATGCTATTTAAGGTAGCTGATCTGAACCACTTAATTAAAGGCACAATTTGAATAAATATTTTTCTTTAATACATAATTATCCACAAATCAAATATTAGAGTTTCAAAATCCAGCGAACAAATCTAACTAAAACTTCGATCGGCGAAGGATCTGAAACGAAAAACAAAAACAAGTTCCGATACGTTGACTAGATCGATAGGACAGACGTCCGTAACCGTTGACCTGAGCGAAGATAATATAAAAGTTGAATGATACTATGCCCGCCCTATCGGAAAATAGAAGTGGATCTTTAGTTCTACGAGTCCGGTAAGGATCCGCTCTCATTGTTTTAGTTCGTATTGTATCTTTGTCTTTGTAATTGTGATCGCGTTTCTCGTATTCGCTTGTTTGATGTTTGTTACTGTGCTAGGTAAAGCAAAATAGATCAACACCACTAGTAAGTGGTGATGTAAACTTTTTGATATGTAATTATCTATCTAAGAATCCATTAGTAGACGAGTATATGACCTTCGAGAATGTGAAACTGGGACAGGTATCCGACAGGCTAGGCACGCTTGTATGTGTGTACCACAGAAATCACATACATGTGTAATAATAATGTGTATAATAACCATGTTCTAGTATAATTAATCAATAAATGACACTCGTTAATTGTCTTTCATATGAATCAACTGTTCCATTTTATTTCCAAGGTTTCCAAGAGACGTTATAGTTGAACGTATAAATGGAATAAAATATACCGATATAAGTGTATATTTGCGAAGCTTAACTGTATTAATAGTTTACGGAAATTTATGTGACTAGATTTAGAGCGAGTATCTGTAAAGAGATCAGTACCATAGAGTTCAAGGTTGATGATGATTATGGAATATGATGTATGTATTTATGTTCCAGAATATCACATATATTCTTAAAATAAATTCAGGTTCAATAAAAATACCTTTGATTTTATTGAATCCGCATATATAATAATTTAGGGAAGATTGGCAAACAAGGAACTAGAAATAACAAAAGACACAAACAAAATAAAATTCAGCAAAGGTTTGGCCAATGTCTCCTTCGCTTACAAAGCCGAGTGTCTCTGTGTTAGAGTCTTCGACTTTTTCCAACTACATTTAGTTGGAGGTAAATTATCGGCCACTGGAAATGCATTCGATGTTCTTCGAACTTCGAGTCGTCCGTTTGTTGCGAAGTCACGTACTTACCGAGTAGTGAGTTGTTTGAAGTTTTGGTAGTTTTCCAAAGTTGTTCTTTTTGTTGAATTTTATATTTTACTTATTAGGAACGTTCGTTGAATCAGTTCGAATTGAATATTTTCGTTTCTAATAATCAATAGAAGCGATTTGGACTTTATATTAGGTCAACTTGTTTCTCCTGTTTGGTGTTTTGTGATAGATATTTTATTAATAATCTCGATATAGGTATTAAAGATATTTACGAGAATTAAATCTTGAGTATCATGATATTATGACGTTATTACCGAATTATTTAAATATTTTTTAGGTGTGCAACTTTTCTGTCAACCTAATAAAATATGGTAGGTAAGTACTTTTTATAGTACTACTTACGTAACTACCAACTTTATTAATATTAACGTAGATAGATTCCTCGTAAAAGCGTATCAGAAGGGAAACAGCTGTAAAAACTTCCCGGATCATGCGGAACAAATGAAAACGCGCAGTAATCCACAATTACAAGGAAACATTGGTGAGAGATCCGAATAAAATACATAATCCCGTCCGCGCCCGCCGTCCTTGCGGAACGGAATACTCGGATGGTTTGAAAAAGGTTGAGTATCACTGAGCCGTAGTATGTATGTCCTTAGTTATTGTTAAGTTTTCTTATATTATAAAATAGTATATCTTTACATTAAGGTAGCTTAAGAAAATCGCTTTAATTTCGGTATACGATACGAACTAGAGTGTGTGTGTGGGTAAACTTTTTATAATACACATTTTCTTGGAGATTATTGCAGAAGTAGGGCCTAGATCGAAAAAATAAAAAAATATCGGTACTTTAAATTAAGTGTTTTGTCATCTTGCGGTACCTAGGTACTAGTAAAAGAAAGAAGCTAAGCTTTAAGGTAGTGTTTATTTTAAAAAGCTAAATGCAAAACCGCTTCGACAACGGTAATAAGTATCTAAAGTATTAATACAGTTCATATTGGCGTTTGCAAGGCCTTCGCGCTGTAATTTTGCAAACAATATTTGTAAATAAATGAATAAATTTACTTACTATCTGTGTCTCGTATTTCAGTGAAATCCGATGAGTCGCTTTTGTGTGAAAGAGTAACAAACACACAAACATCCTCGTAAACCTTTTTTTTAGGGTTCCGTAGCCAAATGGTAAAAATCGGAACCCTTATAGATTCGGCATGTCTGTCTGTCTGTTCGTCTATCCGTCTGTCCGTATGTCACTGCCATTATACTCGGAAACTATGAAGACTATAGACTTGAAACTTGGTAGGTAAGTGTATTCTGCAAACCGCTTTCCGAATTTAATACAAAAATAGAAAATATATATATTAAATTTAAGGGGGC
>DWNE01004143.1:0-15609 GCA_018249875.1 Cecropterus toxeus
AACAGAGGAAATAATTCAGTACAAACCTTTTTAATTATACCCATTTGTTAACGGAAAACACGGCGCGGTTTTTGCAGCTGTCTGGACCAAATTACAAGGAAAATATAAGCGTTCCGGTATAATATTTTCACTTGAGCTATAATTCAGAATCCTCCCGTTGTATTTTAATACGGAAAAAAGTATCGAGAAGAGTTTAGTACTTTATTATAGATACAACTTGCATGCATTGAATAGTAATAAGAAGCGAGTTAATTTAATAGAAAACAATTCGAATGTCCAGTAAATATTATATACGATAAATTTCCGTAAACCAGAAAATAACAATTAAATTCTTTTTAGTCTAGACCGGTTATTTAATGTTATGTATAATATTTTTGTTATACATTTGACAATGTTTTTGGAAAAAGTAAGACCCTTGGAGGGACTTTAAAATATTTTTGATTCATAAAAATAAATAAATTCTCCAAACAGCACACAACGTGCAAACAAATGTTATTAAAACGTACAACAAACTTGAAACAAAATGCATATCGAACGCAATACCATACGAAAGGAAACTGCATATTGAACACAAATTTCAACGTACATTCCGCGGAAACTTTAGCAATACATAATTGTACAATATTTTACTTTTACAACCATAGCTTCCTTTGTTTTGTTAGTAGATAAATTTTCATATAAAAGGCATAATATTGTGGTAAACATTAAACACTAACATAAACGGTTGTATGTTACTATTTAAAATGATTATTACTATTAAAATGTCATACATATTTATGACACTTTATTTTTATAAAACATAGATCTTATTAGTTCTGTAGAATCTAATTGGTAAGGTAAAGGGAATTTATGAAAATAATATTTATTTGCATAAATTACCATGAGACGGATTAATTATTGGTTCAGTTAATAAAACTCCTTTATAGACGCAAAACTTTATTATTAACCACGCATAAATCCTTGAAAATTTGTTGATCAACATTAAGATTGCCAGCGAGTCGTTACTTGGTGACCCAAATCCATCAAGTTCCGTGAGGAGAGATGTTTAAATAAAGTTTAATCGGATTGAATATCAACTTAATAAAATTTAGTGAAATCGTACTTGAATCGCGCAGGCGGTTTTCTCAGACCTCGCACCGTAAATGGCAAATTTCGTTTAAAATTGCGACGTTGTTGTCGTGTTTGTGTTCCATTAAATTATACAAACATCGGGTTAGGTTTGTTAAGGTAAACATTTTCCGTTACCTACTCCATTGTCCAACGTCGAGCTTACACTGCTGATATTTGATTAAAATGGAAATTATTATGGAAATTTTCATGAAAATCTCTTAGTTTTAAGCCTTGTATTTAAATATATTTTTACGTTAATTATTTTTAGTAATTAATAAAGTATTTTTTGTTGCAGGTTAAACCAATGGTTGGCTCGGTAGAACAATTTTGCAACACTACAAAAACATGATTTGGGTAAGTACATAAAAATAAGGAATATATTTTATCAATTGTAATCTATCTTATCCGAAAATATAATTTTATATTAGGGATATTATTTTCTAGGCTTTAAAGTTGTGTTTATTAAAACTGTAACAGGTAGGGTAAAAATATACCATTAAAACAAACCAAAATGATACCAATGTACGGGAACGGCAGTGGCCACGAGCACGCGTGAAACGTGTATCGGGATGAGCGGGCGGTGGCGGTGCGCGAGCGCAGCGCGACGGGCCGCGTGATGCGCTGGGGCGCGCGCGGAGCCTGCGGCGCGTCGCCCGCGCCCGCACCTGCGCCGCGCGCGTGATGCGCGCGGACCGCGCCGCGCTCTACGCGTGGCTCGTCTGCTGCGCAGCCGCGCTCTCCACGCACAAGTACAGCACGCGCGTCGTGCGCACCAAGTACGGGCCGCTGCGCGGGATCGTCGTCCACTCGCACCCTCAAGTTGAGGCCTATCTCGGCGTTCCGTACGCTACGCCTCCTCTGGGAAGTCTTAGGTGGGTACTGTTTTGTAATTTTATTTGAGTATAAGGTTTTTCTAAATAATTGTGCCTAAATGTTGTAGATCAAAAATCCTGTTTGTTTATGGATGTCCGGTAAATGTAAAATAAAGAATGCCGAAGAACCAAATTAGATATGCAGTAAAGTAAACGAAATTCGGGAATTCGTTAGTAAAAAAAAAAACAGTACACACTCATACCGTAATGCATTCAAGAATTCGCTATAACAACAAGGAAATAGACAGTGGTGACGGTGAGCGTGCATGATGGCAAAAGAGATCGTCATGTCGTTGACAAGCCCAGTATGCGAGTCGTTCTAATCCTTAATGCGGCAATTTACACATAATATCAAAAATATGAAAGTAATACAAATTACATTGATGACAGATATATGCCACCGGTGACGCCATCGCAGTGGCGCATGCCGCGGCTGGCGGACACGCCGGGCCCCGCGTGCCCGCAAGTGCCGCCTGCCGCCTCGCCGCCCGACGACGCGCTACTCTTGCACCCGCGCGCACGCATCCGACAACTCGAGCGGCTGTTGCCCATGCTCACCAACCAAAGCGAAGACTGTCTCTACGTTAACCTTTATGTACCTGTTAACGGTAGGTGTTTCTAATAATATAGAAATAGTATGCTATATCTTAATTAGATTTAAATTGTTTGCACAATTTTCAATGGATAATTTGCCTAGTATTTACATAAACATAGCGGAAGTAGGAAAGTACTATAAAATGTAGCTTTATAAATACGAGTAATTTAAGGTGAACCTTGTATTATCCTTGTATTTAGAATAAATTTATTCATTTAGTTAACAAATAAATCTTCAAAATTCAACCAAAATATTCATAAACTTACTTTCCTTTGAGGTTGTTGAGTTTTGATTATCCCTATATTTCACTGTGCTGTGAAAGCGAATTTTCTTGTGATGAGCTCTATCAACTTAATCCACAGTACGTTGAACTCAGTTCTGGTACAATTTATTGCGTTTCTTATTATAGCAGCATCTGATGTCTGGAATGAAACAATAATATCGTAATGGGCCTTTGTCTGTTAGAACAGTGATTCGCGGCGAGGTCTCGTGGCGCCCGTTAATCCTTGCCAACGGCTTATTCATAATTTATTCACGCCATTTCGCCGCTAATTCACTGTCCGTTAAATAAGCCGCTCTTCAAATATGCATCGCTATGCTCGCCATATGCTGCGAAAGTTTTCATTTTGTATAGATGAGCTTATTATAAATTAGATTGCATTAAGGATACGCACAACCGTGAAATTACTTAGATATATCTCGTGACTTGTAAGTGTGAAACGAATTGCATATTAGTTAGTAGTTAAATACACCAATAAAGTAAATTATATGGAATTTTTTGCGGACATAATGACTAGTTTACTATTTTCGAAAAGACAACATGATTGACAGTCCTGAAATTCTTGCTTATTATTATTATGCTTATGGAAATAATATTAGTGCAATAGCGCAATATTAGGAATATATCAAATACGGAATGTAGGTATTTGAGTCGTTCCGTAAAATATAAGGAGAAAATATAGAAAGTCCATAACGATGTGAAGGAAAGGAAAGAAGAAAGAAGAAGTACAAAATTAAGTTGACGATGATAACAGAAGAAATAATGGCTGTCAAGGCTTCAATTCCGTAGTGCATTGCAGTGCAGTTGGCCCCCTGCAAGCAGTGCGGAAGTGAGGCTGAGATAGTCTGGTTCAACAGACTGGTGCACAAAACATCAAAGAAGAAATGTGAAGTTTAGTGTGTTATTCGTTACATAATGTGTCAATATGTTTTTGTAAGAATTAATAATTTGTATGAGAATATTTGATAGTTTGCAAGCTTTTATTGTACGAGTATGTATGTACTTTTAATTTTGGGCTCAATGTTTATCAAGTTAAAGGTATCAAATGGGAATTTTATAACAGAATCTAATAGTGTTTACAGAATCTACAATCTTATTAATCTTCACTGTGTATTCTTTTTGCTTGCATTAAATCTCTGAAAATTTGAAGTACATAACTTTTAAATGTAAGACAAAAAAATATCTTCGCATATCCATTTTGTTATCAAACCCAATCCCACATTTTACAAACTAAATAAAGAATATTTTTGCCTAATATCATTACTTTAAAGTTTATTATTGGGCATTTCGTCCCTGAGACATGTAGTTTATCTGTTATCCGACTTCTACTGCACATTCTTAGATTTGCTATTTTATTATATTAGTTCTATATTTAGCTATATTATTTAATTAATAATATAAGTGCATTCTTCGTAAAAGTTTTCTTGACTTTTTTATCTACAAATATGATACTATATATAATTTATTTGAACTGTAACTTTATAATGATATTTTAATTTATTTCATTACTTGTTGGTATAAAACGATTTGTACAGTACCTCCATCACAAAAAAGGATATATTGATTTGTTTCGTGTTTAAAATGTTTTATTGTTGCATGTTCCGCTAAGGCGAGAACGAAGGCGGGTTGCCTTGCTTGGTGTTCGTCCACGGTGAGTCCTACGAGTGGAGCTCAGGCAACGCGTACGACGGCACCATGCTCGCTGCACATGGAAACATCATCGTAGTCACTATCAACTTTAGATTAGGCGTCCTCGGTAAGTCTCTTTTTATAAGATTGAAGTAACAAACGAGCTTGCATCCACCTGATGATAAGAGGTGTCTAACGCCCATAGACATGTGAGCAACTTAATATACAACAGGATTTTATCTGAAGTCAGTCACAGATGCGTTGCTACTCCCAGTTCCGATGGTTGCCTTATATGTATGTAAGTGAGCCGGTAGCTACACCCTTCGACCGAAACGCAACAACTGCTGTACGCAAAAAAATGGTGTGGCGATGGTATCTCTACGCTTGGTCTCTACTCGTTCTATGTACAATAGTCTATCAACTAATCGCTATCTTTCATTATGTACTTACATACTTCTGGATCCGACTTTATTAGGGAGTAATGGGCACATATGCAACGTATTTGTGTTTTAAATTCAATCTCTTACACATTAAACATTTTAAACACATATTTTTGTTGTAATATTGTATCAAAATAAGTATTTATTTGGTATTATGGTATAATTTAAACTAAGAATAATAAGTGTTATTTGTCTATGAATATTTTCACAAAATAAAAGCTAGTCGGTTTGCGATATTCACTCGTTTCATTACAATTTTTAGGCATTTCATGACTACCTACTTCCATTTTAATGTATATTTGATGTTTGCTTTAATAATGTACACGTTGAGATATTATTCGTCTCATAAAATTGTTTGAACGAGCAAAACATAATATCTCCAGCGTAGTTTTGTTCTAGCGATTTTTCACAATTTCGAAATATTTTTAAGCAGGCAATTAAAGTGAACTTGTTGGTGTAAGTTTTAGTACATACTTATATATCTATTTACTAAATGTTACAGGAATTCCAAGCCCATAATGATATATAAGTTCGATTTTATGAATATTTATATTTTTTAATCAAACATGAAACATTATACGAGAGATGCAATATTTCGACTTTAGTGTCCGTAGTAAATTTTTTTCCGTGACCCGCTTAAAAGAGATAGATTCTAGATATTACGATAAAACAGAAACTATTTTCCGTTAGAATCCGTGTAAATTTCAGTGCTGTGATACATTTGTAGCAGTATTTATATCACTACAAAATACTTTGATGTTATTTTTTTGTCGTAGGTTTTTTAAAGACTGGTGCTAAGGGTTCAGCGCAGGGTAACTTCGGGCTCATGGATCTGGTGGCGGGTTTGCACTGGTTGCGAGAGAATCTTCCGGCTTTTGGTGGCAATGCTGAGAAAGTCACACTCATGGGTCATGGAACAGGAGCAGCCTTGGCGAACTTCCTCGCAGTATCTCCTGTTGCAAGAGGTTTGAAAATTTTAACATAGAGATAATACGAAGAAATAATACTTTAGGAAAGAAAAAATTTTATACTTATTGAAAATTTTCATCAAGAAGATATCATAACTAGAAATGAAGAAATAATAAGACAATAGTAAGCTTTAAGTGAATTCCCAGGAGTTTAGTATTAAGTCTATATAACTCGTACGATGCTCGTCTGCTCGAATCCCCACACTTGCACACGAGTGTGCGTTTAAATGTGTAGTTGTATGTACGATAATGATAGATATAAGGTGCATTAGGTAGGTAATAGAATGAGGCATAACGAGAGAAAGCTGAATGGAGGGAGCTTAACGGTTTTTACTTTTTACAAACTTCTATAGTTTCCATAATGTTATTTTATTAAAATTGTTACATATTTGTTATATTATAAATAAATAAATAAACAATAAAATAAATACTTTCATACCTTTTCCACCAACTAACTGCTACTACAAGTCGCGTTCTCCATTACCGAAACCCACAACCTTATTAAATTTACTAATTACATGAGCGCGAACCTTTACTGAAAAACGAAATTTTCTTACTCGTATTAGAATTTGAGAACTTTCACGAAATTGTGTAATATATCACGGTACTCTATTACAATCGCCATTGTATAAAGACAAGCTGCGGCTACTATCCTTTCACAGTGACGCATGGGCCATCTATTGTTCGTAATTAGACCGTTCTCGGCCAGATTTCGTTATATTTTCACATTTCGCTCACTTAGATCTTTGCGTAATGGGATTATAATGGCCACATTTTGAATGCATTAAGATTGTTCTCTCTGATCGAATGAAATAATTAGTGTTTTTTTTGTAAGATTGAAGTAGGCAACTAGTATTTAATTCATCTGGTAAATGGTCAAAGCCGCTGATGGATTTTTGTAAGATATTTCATATAGAACAGGGGTCCTATCTTAAATCAATGACAGAAGCGTTGCTTCTCCCGTGAACCAAGATGATTGTCTCAAATTATGAAAGCTTCGGTCCTGTCGAAATATAATTACTGTTTTTCAGTAGAAATTGGTGCAACGGTAGCTAGTCACCTTTGCGCTTTGCCTTTACTGAGTGTTTAACACCTGATTTGATTACTATTTTTTTTTTACATTTTCTTAGAGAAAGATGTCTTATTCTATAAGAAATAAAAATCTGTGAATGTAAAAATGCAAAGTAAACATTTCCCAACGAGATTGTACCTTTTACCATCTTAGACTTGCTCCATCGAAGAAGTAAATGAAATTAGGTTATTTGTTTCAGAACTACTGAGGCGCGTCATCTTGTTAAGCGGATCGGGTCTAAGCTCATGGGCTTTGCAGAGGGAACCACTGACAGTAAAAAGAAAGGTAAGTAAAGGCAAATTAACGGCATATTGAGTGCCGGTTTGAAGCGAGTTGTTGGAAATCATTTTAGTAAACTTTGTCATTGTCGACCTCTTTTGTTATTCTCGTACACTTTTACGGTCCATTCGGTGATGGTTCGTTCTGGCTTATGCTCCGATAACGTTTAATGAAAATGCAAATGCTCGATGTAAACTTGCAAGCAATTTTATCTTTATATTATTCCTTTTATACTCGGACATAGTAAAATCTCTTACTAACTGGAAGATAAGTATAATTTTGTTCTTCGTATGTGAAGCATTCTACGATATCCGTAACTCATATCGGACCTTTGTTTGGATAACAATTATATTACATTGGGATTGATATTACATTTGCAGTGACTACAATTAATATGTACAGTAGTTATATATCTATATAATAAGTCATATTACACTATTAGATATTGCTTTGTAACACAACACTACAATACGTAAACCTATTTGCAAAGACAATGGAATAAGTGATACATAACAAACGAAAACGTTTTAACAAATCTGAATTTGTGATTGTTCCCGTTTAACTTATATCTCGAACACAAGAAGAGATAAGCCAAAGGCACTTATACCCGTTCACCGACTCCGCATACAGAGCGAGTTCCTTCAAACAAAGACTTCTTGAAAACTACTTACAAAATTAAACATAACTAAGTACGTCATCGTTTTCGAGTATTTAGTGTTAGGTTTAACTTTAGTTTAGATAAGCGCGGCGAGGCAAGACTTGTGTAAGCCGCAGCTCACCGTAACTTTAACACATTTTAAACTATGGTTAACTCAACTAAAGCTCAACTATTACTACAGCGTAAACATAATTTTCTGTGTACTTTTAATCAAGTTATTTAATCGCCTTAAAAAGGAAGACATTCATTTAATTAATACCTTGTAATTACACTTTACTGTACTTAAAAAAAGTTACAATGAAATATATAATTTTTAATATTGCAATAGGATGTCTCGGTGCTGTTGAGCATAAAAATAGCGTAAGTAAAGATTTCAGATTCAATTTATGCTGGTCATTGATATTACCATGAGTAGTAGCGTAGCGTTATTCATTGAGTATGTTGTGCAGGTCACAATTAAAACGGACTGTATTAAAATAATTGTAACTGGCAATTTGTAAATTGCCCTGTAGTTACATTTCATGTTCTTCCATCTATAATATACATTCTTTCTTTCTTTCTTTCTTTTCTTAATATACATTTCTTTTATAGGTAGCGGAGCAGACAGGGTGTCACGGGGATTTGTTAGAAGATGACTTAGCACCGTGCTTGCGTAACAAGCCGCTTGTCGAACTGCTCGCCGTGCGGATTGGAACGCCGCGGTTCCTGCCTGGTTTTGCACCATTCGTTGATGGCACCGTCATAGTCACTCCGTCTTCGGTATTTATTAGCAAATTTCAATCCTTTCTCAGTAATTGTCAATCACTTAGCAAGTTTTTTTGAGTTTCTCTTGTTCGTAGATATTTTTCAGGTAGAAATGGAATTAAGATATTTTTACTATTTATTATTTTTTGTAGATAAAATAAGCATGGGCCGCTGTAATCTTTCTATTGGTTTCAATTGTCAAAGAACTTCAATGCAATTTGACTACTAAATTTTGCAATAATCACTTAACATCGAAACGACTTTTATTGGTCGCTTGGCGTTGGCCTAGAATATTCCCAATCGTTCTTTTGCTTTAGCTTCCGTAAGGTGACAAAGAGATTTTTCGCAAGATATTGACAGAATAGTCGATTTGTAATCATTTACCTTCTGTCATCAAGCAAAACCAAGCGCGGTGGCATGGTAAAAATCTCTTGTATAGAGCAGGCTGGCCGTAGACTTTTAAAAGCCGATGAACACCCGTTAACCGCGCGAGGTTTTACAGGCGCCGCCACCCACGGATAGTTCACGTTTAGGCGCAGGCGCCGCCGCCGTGGCGTCCGCCGCGGGACACGAGCTTGCAGATTTCTCGCATCGGGAACTCCTCTTCGGCCTCACTACTACTGGTAACTTGCTATATATTATTCGATACATTTAAACTATAGTTTGAAAATCTATTTATTCGAAATGTCAATTGTCACCGTTTAGGAAAGTCCTCCAATTCCAAGTCATTATCAATTTTAGAAGTCTGCGATGAAATTATTTAGGAATCGTGGTCTTTTTGAGTGGTTGCATGTTCATCAGAGGTAAGTTCATCGCTAATGAATATACATGAGACACTTGATGTGCATCAATAACCTATCGTCATCGTTTCACTGCCATTTCATATTTTCTATTAAAGTCTAGCTTAAGATATTAAGCTCGTAAGACGAAAAAATATTTGTCTAAAGCTAACATGTTACAATTATTAACAGATCAGCCAAAATTTTCATTTCCCTAACATAGAAGTTATAAGTATAAAAAGGTTATATTAACTCGTCTACGTCCATTACTTAAACGGGTCATCAAGTCAGCTAGGGTTCGTTTCAACAAACTACCCATCGCTACAATGTAATTTTCCGCGAGAAGATTAGATACTATCTAATCTTTACAAGCCCGTTAACTTTGGGACTACCGTAGATTGGAAGCGAGCTACTTATTTTACGATAATAACAGTATCAGTGATCGGTGAGCTCTAATGCGAAAGGATTCAAAGTATTATACGACTCTCGGCTACTAGAACAAATAGACGAGTCACTTATGGCACTAAATTATCATTTATATATTGAGCAGTTCCGAGGATCCGAGGTTCGAATCCCAGGCTGATTTTCCTAAAATATGTGCGTATTACAATAATATGTTAATTATCACTGCTTTATGGTGAAGGAAAACTTCGCGAGGAAACCTGCACATCTGAGAGTTCTCTCAGTTCTCAAAAGTGTGTGAAGTCTACCAATTCGTGCTTGGCGAGCGCGGTGGACTATGGCATATAACTCTCTCATTTTAAGAGATGATACTTGCCCAGCAGTGGGACAATAATGGGTTGACGATTATGATTTATTATTGAACCCGCATGGCGGTACGATACGTGTCGGGTTTGATCCAAAGACCAGAAACAGACAGAAAAGATAAAATTGAATTTTTGTTTTGTATTTTAGTATATATCCAAAATCCTAGTATGGCATTTGTACTGTAATATGCGTTATTTATGTAGTATTTTTGAATCTAATTAATAATTAAATAAGTAACGAAGCGTTTACACCTCTAAGGCGGTGGCAAATGTTGACGATGGCGATGTTCATGAAATGCAGGGTAAATAATTAATATATTAAAAATTGTACCAGTATGTTGTTAGAACCATATGAGTATATCTATCCGTATTAAAACATCATAGTGGATTATGCTATAAGCCTTTTGTTATTGAAAGGTCCCATCCTCGCTCAGTAGATTTATAAAGTTTGCAGTTAGAAAATGTGATATCCATATTAAATGTTACTGCCCCCATTAAAACTCGGTAAAAATACATGCAAAATTTAATTATTTCAAAGCGGTTCCATCTTCTCATAAGAATTTTACATCTTAGCTAATGAATTAAAAATGATAGAAGGAATTACCCAAGATTATCTTGTAATCAGTTAAGCATCTAGAAGCTATACAATTTTCATAATAGGTACGTCACAAAAACGTGTCGAGTAATTTCCTTTTTGAAATATTAAAATATTCGCGTTTACTGCGAGGCGACGATGCAAAAAACGTGGAGACATTTAGCAGAACACCGTATTTTTTAATTAAATAAATGTGAATGCGGCAGTGGGAGCTCATAAATTTATGCAAATGAATCACATGCCATTACTTGCAGAATCTTACTTGGAATTCAATGCTCAAGACTTGGAGTTCGGTTTCAATGAGAGTCGACGGGATCGCATTTTGCGCACCTTCGTCCGCAACGCCTATTACTATCATCTCAACGAAATTTACTCCACTCTGAAGAACGAATACACCGACTGGGATAAGCCAGTACAGAACCCGCTCAGCGTGCGTGACGCCACTCTCGAGGTAAATAAAATAAATAAAAAATAATATTTAATCCTTACAAAGTTTCTAAGGTAAGTACCTACAAGTAAATTAGTACGTAGCAAAACGAACTCTTATAAGCGTGTGTGTGCGTTTGTATGTTCGTGTGAGTGTGTGTGTGTGTATGTGTTTATGTGTGTGAGAGTGTTCGTGTAACAAATGTTTAATTTTTCGTTGACCACACTCAAACGTCTACTCATAACATGTGTTTTCAACTTCTATAGAGAATGGTCAGATATTTACCGAATTTACACATTTATTACATTTTCTATAATACGCTTTATCGAAATAAAAGTCTTTATTAGTCATATTTGTTCAGTATTTGGTTTTAAGACATGTTTTCTTTTTAATTATGATAATTAATTAATCGGTACGATTTGAACTCGATTACGATAAAACTAGCACAAATAATGAAATAAAAAATATAGTTATTTATAAAATATTGGTCATTAAATGACCGTCATTTCATTGGGTACATTAAGAATCTTATAACAACATAACCGTCTATATACTCTTACTAGTTATATGTATATATCTGTGGTTTACGCGTTTACGTTACTGACCAGAGACTTCTTCATTAAATACGTGACTGCAGTTTTATTAAACTTTATTTTCCGCGAATACCATTCAGTGCTTTGAACCATTTTATGTAGTTCTTACGGAGGATTTGTTTTAAAAGCTATATATGTGGACAGATCTATTTAATGTGTTTAGATACATAGTAAATAAAGGAGTTGTTTAAAGTGAATAAAGTCTGTAATAGTTATTAATTAAAAATGCTTATCTAAAATATGATAAAACAATATATTAAATTGGTTTTACGTAACCTTTATTGTAATTTTATTACCATTTTCTTCATTTATTTGATTGTATTCTATTAATTATGGACGGTCTACGATAAAAAAGTGCATGTTTTTATTTTTGGTTTATCGACCTTCTTTTCTTTGGTAGCTTTTGATATAATTGTCATCAAATATAAACTATAGTAACACAATTAGTTGTACCAAATACGTTCGCGTCAGCTCCAGAGATTGTCTCGTAGTCCTTCAATACCGATCTTAAGCCCCAAGTGGTTTAAGCAACTCACCGCGCTCGTGCTTTACAAAGGAAGTTAATGACGCTCGCGTACAGTGGCCGTTGAAGTTCATTGGAAGACGCATACCCTTGCAAAAATTCCATCATCATTGTCACAACGATGCCACACCGGCTTCTAGGTGGCTATTTTTTCTAATTTTCTCCCGTTTGTTCGGTAATTACGAGCGCTTTTTGAATAAAGTGCTCGACTTGCGGTAAAGTAGGTAAAGTGCCTTTTGCTTTAAATTATGACAGTATCTTTTGTAAATTTTTATGTTTTGTTTTGTTATTTAGCACTTAGTTATACTTTTAATTTGTCTTAGTCTTTAAAATTTCAGTATTCCGGGGATTTCAATTCTAGAAACGTATTCCGAATTGTTTTTAAGAAAAAAAAAACTTAACGAGATCTTAAAGTTTTTGATTGCTGAAATTTGTAACTTATATTATAATACAATAAAATATAAATCAAAATAATAGTAAGTAAGTAGAATAATAATAAAATGAAGAAAAAAATTAAAACCGTCAATAAAAACAATCATACCCAGAAAAAACAGATTTTTTAACAAATAACCAAACTAAAGAAACATAAAAACAAAAACTTAAGGCTGATAATATGTTTAAATCCCAATTGTTTAAATTAGGTTATAACTCCTTTCATTGAGTGATAATCTAATTTAAACAATCGTGACACAAATATTTGTCTATAGGTCTTAAGTGACGGGCGGACAGCAGCTCCTCTCATACGACTCGGCTACCTGCACGCTCTGCGCGGCGGAACCACCTACTTCACGCATTTCCACCACCTTTCCCAAGATAAGGATTATCCGCAGGTAAAACACATGACAATGGCGGTCGCTTGTACCGAGCTGAATTTTAAGCAGGTCTTGTTTAAATAGGTGCGGAATTTTAACAGAAGTTTAAAGCTTAGCACGTGCGCTGATGTAGATAGTTTTGGAGAAAATTTAACTAGTCGTTTAAGCTACAGACAATGTAGTAGACTAAAGACAAGCTACAAACGATGTGTAGTAGCTAACAATGAAAAAAATCGATAATACTTTATAATGGTTTATGGTAAAGGAATACATCGTGAGGAAACCTACATGCCTGAGAGATTGAAAACAAATATTTTCAAATGTGTGGATTCTTCCAATTCGCACTAATTCGCACTTGGCCAGCGCTATGACAATAGCGCTGTTAAGCAGTGGGTCAATAATGCGTTAACGATACTAAGACCTTCAAATGATGCTTAAGGGAGATACAATAGAAGATATAGTCATTTAAGTCGCATTTTTGGATCACTATCTTTATCGAAACAACTTTAACACTTTTAATGTATGTATGTCATACGTGTGAGTATTATTCCAAAAAAATAAAACAATATATTTTCGGTTTTTTTTATCTTGTTTTCTCGACCCCCATGTTTCATCTAGACATATAAAATGTCTTTGCCCATAACTTACAATAGAAATTATATTATAGAGAAATTTTAAATTAAATTGCAAACCCAGAGACAATTTTACCATAAATATCATAATTTTCGTTATTGGGGCATTTTAAGTACAACTGTCAATGTACGGTTTTCTAATAGTATTTGTTGGCAAGTATTCATTTTACTTTCCTAAAAGATATGATTTGACGTTCGGTTCAAATTTCAGTTGAACGTTCGGGCCTAAACAACCTGAGTTGATAGTCACTCGGAATTCTGAATCAGAATTCCCGATTAGGAAACCCGATCAGGAAACCGAACGTTTCCATGGCTTATTGTTGCTTGGTATCTGGGCATTTTTTAATGTTGCGAGCGTTCGGGCCTAAACAACGTGAGGTGATGGGCACTCGGAATTCTGAATCAGAATTCCCAATTAGGAAAACCGATCAGGAAACCAAACGTAGGTATGCGCCAAAGCATGTTGTTGCTTCGTATTTGTGCATTTTTAATGTTGCGTACTTTTTAGCGGCCGGGATCAGTGCATGGAGAAGAATTGCCGTATTATTTAGGGGTCCCGCTGTCCACGACGCACCACCAACAGAACTTTACATTACAAGAACAACGAGTATCCAAGCTTTGTATGCATTACATCTCTAATTTTGTTCGATATGGGTAAGTTAATTTTGTGAACTGTATAATCTTTTATGTAATTTATATATTTCTATTAAAACCTACTCAAAAAAAGCAAAAAGTGGATAGCAAAATGTTTTTTTTTCAAAAAAATATGCTTAAAGGATTTTTGCTTGAAGGTTAATACAAATTAAACACAATTGTAACGTAAGAACATTCCCTTCGAAATATTAAATTTCTCCTTGAAGCAACAGAGCTAAATTAAATTACGACAAGATTAGATTCAGCATACATTTATAAGGACAGACGAGTATTCTTTAGGGCATATGAAATACATACACATACTCGTATGTACTTACACACACATACTCATTTCTTACATATAATATTAGAGGTTGGAAATGCGAGAAACATAAAAGGATACATCGGGAGTGTAAGATAACTTCCACCCCATTTAATTTTCTTGGCTTAGCGGAATGTAATTTAAATAATCTGATGAAACGGTCTTGTAAACACTTGCGACTTAGAACTTTTTTGTTCTGGGGCTGTCCAAAATATTAATTCAACAAATCTATGTCTTTTAATAGCTTCGAATCAAAAGGTGTGCAAAATTGTAATTTAAATCATATGTCACATTTCTTGTTTCACTATCTTATAAGATAAGCCAGCTATATTGATATGTAATAATGTGATATATAAACTATAGGATACATTTTGTTCAGACAAAAAACAAAAACGTATATAACTACAGTTGAAATATTTTTATCAATTAGTTATTGATTGGATCGGCACTTCACTTTGTTGTACATCGGGTTGAAGTGAAATTTTGCACAAAAACCAGGATTAATATAGGTTAAATTGGACCCTGGCTTTATCGCGGATTAAGCTTATAAAAGAAAAACATTACCCTACTTCTGATCTTCTAAAAAGGTGTAACACAACCATTATGATTGATTGTCCACGTAAATAACAACGCATGCTACATACTTAAAGAGAGATCAAGTTATAACGCGAGGTGCAATAAACCGAACTTACTTAAACACTTATCATTATTAAAACCTGACAATAAATGGTGCCAGGTAGCATGTGGCAGAACCAATATAGTTCGACCAGGATTTCATATAGAACCCCTGTTCTATATGAAGACTTTGACTTTGACTTTGAAAGTCGTCCTATGCCGCGGCGTGGCGTCGCCGCGTGGCGTAAGGTCTGCGGGCCTCGA